>JARYGA010004217.1:0-27147 GCA_030545235.1 Helianthus tuberosus | reverse complement strand
TTGGGAATGGGTTAAAGAATTGAAACGAAACTTACATATTCTCCTTGGGTAGGATATGTACGGCCATCATCCATGGGTAGGATGCCAATCTTAATCCTGCGTATTCTCCTTGGGTAGAATACGTACGTTCGTCCTCCTTGGGTAGGACAACAACCTTAAACTTACTAGACAAAACTCTATCATGAAGTCCCTCATTTTTATATCCACTTAATCGTCGGGCCAATGGTGAGCGGGTCATTAGTTAATAGCGCTATTAGGGTTGACAAGCCTCACACCGTGCCGGTCGGACGGGCGTGTACAAATGGACCTGGGCACTTAGTCAATGATGATAGACATTGACGTAGGGCACAACTATTGTTCGTCAGTTGTCGATATGGTAACGGTCTAGTGGTTCACATGGGGAAGCCCCTCACTGATTATGGATATGGTTTGGGAAACAAAGGAATTGGTTAACTCGTGGTCTACGAAACAACTAATGGTTTTCAAAACAAACTGGTAAAACTAAACAACCAACTGTGAACTCGCTCAACTTTGTTGTTGACTCGTTTTTACATGCCTTGCAGGTCGTTAGGTGCTTATGGAGCTTGCACAGGGAGGAGTGATCGTTGTGGGACATGGACTGTTGAGTCCCATGTTATACATTTACACTTTATAAACTTATTGCTTATGTTTGGGTTTTACTTTTTATGCTTCCGCAGTTAACTTAAAGTTGGTTACTTTCTTTTGGACACCAATTATATTGTGTTTGGTTTTGTTTACTTAATTACGTTGTTCAATATGATTGGTGGCTTGATCCTAGTCAGTCACGCCTCCATGTGGTGATACTCCGCTAGTGGATTTTGGGGGTGTGACAGGGGCGTGCCCAAGTGTCTGCAAAAAAGACAAAAGTGTAGAAGCTTCTATCTCCCAACACGGGGGCGTGCCCAGCTCCACACGGCCGTGGTTAACGCTAAGATTCACAGAATCCAAGCAAATCTTGATAGTACATATACGCTTCTGCACATGTGTAACACCCCGAAATCTATAAAATTATATATTAGAATCATATAAAGTACAAATAAGCGAGAATGAGCTAATTAGGAAATAAACAACCTAGTTAGTTAGTTAACTTGTTTAAAAGCATGAATGAATCTAAAGTGTCGAAATATATAAACTAAATAAAAGTGGAGGGACTTATGTTGTATAAATTGAAACTTGATTTAATTAAAACAAGTTAAAACACACCAAACACACAAGGAGTGTGTCTGGTCGACCAGGAAACGCAGGAGGGGCGACACCAGCTCCTCACCAAACCCTAGCTTCCACAAAATTGATAAATTGAAGGTCATAATCAAGTCCAAATCGATTCCCAAGCATAGATTAATGATCACCTAGTTGAAGGGATCATAAGGTATGTAAAATCTTGATGTTTTGATTCATCTTAAATTCTTGGTTAATTGTGAAAAACTGAAATTGAGCTTGATTATGTCTTGCATGGGTGAAATTAGAAGTGATATGGGGTTTAGGGACAAACCCTAAGTGATTCTTGTCAAAATCTTGCATGATACTTGTAGGGTTCATAATCACCATAGTGGGTGATTAATAAGTTAATAGAACTTGATAAACACTAGGATTAAGATTCTTGTTCTAGTGTAATATGAATGTATGAGATAAATTCTGAAATATTGATGTTGAAATATGAGTAAAATTGCTTAATTAAAGTTGATTTTGATAAGATAACAAGTCATGAAACTTGGTAATGATTATGAAAAAAATCTGACCCGCTAGGTGTTTGTTGAAATGCCTAAGTGGAGATTAATATGTTAAAAATCGGATGAAAACGCATAATTGACCAATATGACAAGTTATGTGTTTATAATTACAAAAGGGTTCTAAATTGAAGTTGAATTGAACTCCTTAGGCAAAGAATCCGGATCATCGAGCGGACAAGCCAAAGGAGGAGATACACGCTTGAAGGGTGTGCTCTAAAGGTACGCGACCTATGGTTTCGTTATGTCATGTTATTTATTTATTTTAGCCCGTTGTGTTGAAAATAGCTAAACAAGAAAACCCGTTAAGTCACGGAAGTGACGAAATGCTTTAGATGATTAAAACGGGTCAAAACATGTGATAGAAATGGATTTTTTTGAATGTCTTGAATGGTGGTCTTCATTTCGGCATCCAAACGGGTCAAAACTAGTTGAGCAGTAAACTTTGAAGTTAGTTACCATCACTTGATGAATGGTTATAAACAAAGCGTAAGCCGTGTAGCGGACACGCTAAACTAGTTATGAAATTTAGCCCTTATTACGGGAATTAAAATTCGGAAACTTAAGCATGTTAAGTAGTATTAAAAAGCAAGTTTGAAACCTTGGAAACAAGCATGAAGGTTATTGCGTAAGCAATCCCTCGAGAGGGAAGCGAAGCGCCATAGTTGGTAAAATCTAGAAATGTGTAATTAGCCTTAGTCATGTTGATAAACGTGTTTGTAATTAAATTACGGTTACGTAGGAAAAGAATCGACAAAACTGCAAAACAAGAAAGAATGTGCAGCATCTACCGTAAGTTACGGTAGCTACCGTAACTTACGGTAGCAAGTAAAATGATACGGTGGCTTTCTACTGTCTTACGGCAGACCACTGTTACCCAGTTGCCACCGTAACTTACGGTGGATACTGTAAGTTACGGTAACGCCCAGTCATGAATGTTGAGTTTTGTATTTCTTAGTTACTCGAATTCGTTTTTGAACATAGTTTCGATTATGTTAATTTCCAAGGACTCTAATACTAATGTTTATCAAAATTTTCAGTTTCTAGGTAATGCAAGTACGTGAATGATGATCAAGCAAATGCCTCCGAACCGAACACACAAAACGAAGCTTCCGCACTTGATCTATTTTGTTTTAAGAATATGTAAACACTTGTAGTGTGTTATGAATATTTGATTAGTAAGGTTATAACATTAATATTATGATCATGTATGGTCTTAAAATCATGAAAGTCTTTTGTAAACTCCTAAATTCAGTTTTAGATGCAAGTTTCTGTATCATTAAACTACTTTTATTAAGTCTGGTCTTACAAGTTGGTATCAGAGCTAAGGGTAGTCAATAAAGTGTGTTCGGTTCAAGCTTGATCAAGCATCCGGTAAGAGTTAATTGTTTAAGTAGATTTAGAGAATATAGAAATGAAACATGAACAAATATGCATGAAAAGAGTGTGTAAGTTCTCTCAAACACAAGAAATGCATGAAACAAGAATGGTCAAATCAAGTTACTAACTTGATTAAACCAAAACAAGTAAATCATATGTTATAAATGAAATGTTTAACGGTCAATGTAAACATTTCAGTATTAAAGATGGCAGATGCAAGTAACAATGATGCGGTGCCGAGAGTCACCGAGCAAACAAGAGAAGTGATTGCCGAGGAGGTTAGAAAGGTAATCGAAAATAGTTTGTCTGGTTTCATCGATAAGATCCAGAACACGGTACTATCAGTGGTTGAGGAAAGAATCAAGAAATTGGAAGATAATGCCAATCTAGCAAAGGAAAATTCCGGAGGACGAAAGCCTTGTACATACAAGGAGTTCATGGCGTGCAAACCGCCAGTCTATAATGGGGAGGTTGACCCAATCGTATGCCAGCGATGGCTAAGTGATATTGAAGGGGTATTCGAGAGGACCCATAGTGATGAAGATGATTACGTAGCTTATGGTACGGGTCAATTAAGGGTCCAAGCGAAAGACTGGTGGGATAACAAAAGAAAGAAATTGGAAGTGAAGCAGCCAAGGCTATGACATGGGAGGAGTTTAAGACGCCATTTCTTAAACATCATAGTCCCAAGGCGGTCATTAATAGAATCAAGGAAGAGTTCATGCAACTTAGACATAAGGGCGAATCCATAGACAAGATCACGGGAATGTTTATGGATAAGATGAAGTTTTGCGATGAATTGGTGACGAATGAAGAACAGAAGATATACTATTACTATAACATGTTGAGCGCCGAATATAGGGAGTTTATGACTCCTTCAAAATACGAGACCCTTACCGAGATCATAAACGTTGCTCGGGAACGGGAGATCGAATTGAAAAAGCAGTTGGAACGGGGCGAAAGAAGGGCATATGTTGTTAATCCAAGCCCTACCAAGAAAGCACGAACAAATGAAACCGGGAAGAAATCTGATGTAAAAGGCGGGTTACCTGGTTGCAAGATTTGTGGAAAAGGTCATAAGGGTGAGTGTCGCTTCAAGGACAAACCTTGTCCCATATGTCGGAAGACATGGACACATGGCTACATCATGCCCGGAAAAAGTGACGGTCTGCTACAATTGCTATCGACCGGGTCACAAGAAGTCAGAATGCCCGGAGCTAATTGGAAAGAAAGACGGGCAAGACACGAAAGGTGAAGCCCCAAAGGCAAAGGCAAGATCTTTCCATTTGACTGCCGCAGAAGCAAAAGTTGAACCCGAAGTGGTTTCAGGTATATTTGCTGTAAACTCGATTCCTGCGCGTATATTATTTGATACAGGTGCGAATAAATCCTTTATTTCATATGGGTTTATTCAACATCCTTCGTTTGTTCTAACAAAATTACCTATGCCTTTAGAAGTATAGATAGGTAATAACAAGAGTTTTATCGTCTCGGATGTATGTGAAAATTGTAAATTGAGCATTGATGACGAAGAATACACAATAGACTTGATTCCGATGTCGATGGGAGAATTTCAAGTGATCATGGGTATGGATTGGTTGTCCAATACCACGCAAAAGTGGCATGTTTCCGAAAGGAAATAAAACTGACGTCTCCTAGCGGGAAGCACGTTACGATATACGGTGAAAAAGGCGGGAACCCGGTGGTATGCACAATGCTAGAAGCTCACAGACTTATGAAACATGGATGCAAGGCCTTTATGGTGTACGCAAGTGAGTCGGAAAAAAAATCATTAAAAATCAGAGATGTGCCGGTGGTACGGGATTATGGGGATGTGTTCCCAGAGGATTTACCAGGAATACCACCAGAACGGGAGGTAGAGTTCGGAATCGAATTGATTCCGGGCGCAAAACCTGTAGCCAAGGCGCCGTATCGGTTCGCGCCGTCGGAGCTGCAAGAATTGATGTCTCAGATCCAAGAACTACTCGACAAGGGGTTTATCCGACCGAGTGTATCCCCGTGGGGCACGCCGGTACTATTTGTGAAAAAGAAATATGGCAGTATGCGCATGTGTATCGACTACCGAGAGTTAAACAAACTTACGGTGAAGAATCGATACCCACTTCCAAGAATTGATGACATGTTTGACCAGCTACAAGGAGCAAGTTGGTTCTCAAAGATTGATCTTAGATCGGGTTATCACCAATTGAAAGTCAAGGAGGAAGACGTACCGAAGACGGCCTTTCGTACGCGGTACGGGCATTATGAGTTCCTAGTGATGCCCTTTGGGTTGACTAATGCACCCGCGGCTTTCATGGATCTCACGAACCGGGTTTACAAACCTATGCTGGATATATCGGTAATTGTATTTATCGATGACATTCTAGTGTATTCGAAGAATGAAGCTGAGCACGTTTACCATTTGTAAGAAGTGTTAGAGACACTCAGACGAGAAAAGCTGTATGCAAAATTTTCAAAGTACACTTTTTGGTTACGGGAGGTGCAGTTTCTCTGGCATATCATTAGTGCCGACGGGGTACTAGTGGATCCGTCAAAAGTAGAAGCCGTGTCAAAATGGAACACTCCAAAGAATCCCTCAGAAATCTGTAGCTTTTTAGGGCTCGCGGGATATTATCGGAGATTCATACAAGATTTCTCTAAAATTGCATTACCATTGACCAAATTGACTAGTAAGGAGGAAAAGTTTGTATGGGGCATCAAGCAAGAGGAAGCTTTCCAAACGCTCAAAGAAAAGTTAACTCACGCTCCGGTGTTAACATTACCAGAAGGAGTTGATGATATGGTGGTATACTCAGATGCATCGCATTCGGGGCTCGGATGCGTTTTAATGCAACGAGGCAAGGTCATCGCCTACGCCTCGAGGCAATTGAAGATCCATGAAAAGAAATACCCGACTCATGACTTGGAGCTAGCAGCAGTGGTGTTTGCCTTAAAAATATGGAGACATTACTTGTATGGAGTAAAATGTACGATCTTTACCGACCATAAAAGTTTGAAATATTTCTTCGATCAGAAGGAATTAAACATGAGACAAAGGAGGTGGTTGGAAATGGTCAAGGATTATGACTGTGAAATACACTACCACCCCGGGAAAGCTAATGTAGTGACAGATGCGTTGAGCCGAAAGGCAGATTATGCCCCAATACGAGTACAATCATTGCAACTTATTGTGACCTTGGGTTTACTTGAATGAATCCGAGAAGCACAAATTGAAGCGGTGAAGGTGGAAAATTGGAGAAAAGAAAGAATTGTTGGTCAATTTAAGGATCTCGAAGAAGGCAATCACGGTTTGAAAACACGTTTCAATAGAATTTGGATACCTAACACATGTGGAGTTAAAAAGCTTCTACTGGATGAGGCTCACAAATCCCGTTATTCCATCCATCCGGGAGCCACCAAGATGTATAACGACTTGAAACAAAACTATTGGTGGCCCGGAATGAAAAGAGATATAGTGAAATACGTGGAGAAATGCTTGACATGTGTACAAGTAAAGGCGGAACACCAAAAACCATACGGTATGCTTCAACCGTTGGAAATTCCGGTTTGGAAATGGGAACATATTACAATGGACCTGTTAACCAAACTACCGAGGACAAATCGCGGATATGATGCAATATGGGTGGTGGTTGATAGATTGACAAAGAGTGCTCACTTTATTCCAATACGTGAGACTTACACGTCAGAAAAGATGTCGGAGGTTTACACTAATGAGGTAGTGGCACGCCACGGAGTACCGGTATCCATAGTGTCCGATAGGGATACCCGGTTCACTTCAAATTTCTAGCGAGAGTTTCAAGAGCAAATGGGAACCAAATTGTTCATCAGTACTGCGTACCATCCTCAGACGGATGGACAGAGTGAAAGAACAATACAAACGTTGGAAGACATGCTACGGGCATGTATAATCGACTTTGGAGGCAGTTGGGATGTCTATCTACCATTAGTCGAGTTTTCGTATAATAACAGCTACCATGCTAGTATTGGGATGGCACCGTACGAAATGCTCTATGGTAGGAAATGCCAGACCCCGGTATGTTGGGGTGAAGTGGGTCCACGTGAGCTTGCCCACCAAGATATAGTTCGAGCCACTAATGAAAAGATTGATGTGGTTCGGGCACATTTGAAAGCGCCTCAAGATAGACAAAAGTCGTATGCGGATAAAAGGAGGAGACCGATCGAGTTTCAGGTTGGCGACAAAGTCATGCTTAAAGTATCCCCATGGAAGGGGGTTATTCGGTTTAGAAAGAGAGGAAAATTAAGCCCGAGATTTATTGGGCCGTTTGCGATCATTGAACGGGTAAGAAAGGTAGCATACCGCCTTGAACTACCGGAAGAATTAAGCGGAATTCATAGCACGTTTCATGTGTCACATCTTCAAAAATGTTTGGCGGATGAAACAACCTATATCCACTACGATGACATCGAGGTGGATGATAGACTTAACTACGTGGTGAAACCCATTGCGATTTTGGATCGTAAGGTGAAAATCTTAAGGAACAAAGAAATAAATCAAGTAAAGGTTAAATGGGAACACAAGAAGGGTACCACATGGGAATCCGAAGAGGAGATGCAACGACTCTACCCTACGTTATTCGGTACGTAATCAGGTTTCGGGGACGAAACCCCTTTTTAAGGGGGGTGGACTTGTAACACCCCGAAATCTATAAAACTTTGTATTAGAATCATATAAAGTACAAATAAGTGAGCATGAGCTAATTAGGAAATAAACAACCTAGTTAGTTAGTTAACTTGTTTAAAAGCATGAATGAATCTAAAGTGTCAAAATATATAAACTAAATAAAAGTGGAGGGACTTATGTTGTATAAATTGAAACTTGATTTAATTAAAACAAGTTAAAACACACCAAACACACAAGGAGTGTGTCTGGTCGACCAGGAAACGCAGGAGGGGCGAAACCAGCTCCTCACCATACCCTAGCTTCCACAAAATTGATAAATTGAAGGTCATAATCAAGTCCAAATCGATTCTCAAGCATAGATTAATGATCACCTAGTTGAAGGGATCATAAGGTATGTAAAATCTTGATGTTTTGATTCATCTCAAATTCTTGGTTAATTGTGAAAAACTGAAATTGAGCTTGATTATGTCTTGCATGGGTGAAATTAGAAGTGATATGGGGTTTAGGGACAAACCCTAAGTGATTCTTGTCAAAATCTTGCATGATACTTGTAGGGTCCATAATCACCATAGTGGGTGATTAATAAGTTAATAGAACTTGATAAACACTAGGATTAAGATTCTTGTTCTAGTGTAATATGAATGTATGAGATAAATTCTGAAATATTGATGTTGAAATATGTGTAAAATTGCTTAATTAAAGTTGATTTTGATAAGATAACAAGTCATGAAACTTGGTAATGATTATGAAAAAAATCTGACCCGCTAGGTGTTTGTTGAAATGCCTAAGTGGAGATTAATATGTTAAAAATCGGATGAAAACGCATAATTGACCAATATGACAAGTTATGTGTTTATAATTACAAAAGGGTTCTAAATTGAAGTTGAATTGAACTCCTTAGGCAAAGAATCCAGATCATCGAGCGGACAAGCCGGAGGAGGAGATACACGCTTGAAGGGTGTCCTCTAAAGGTACGCGACCTATGGTTTCGTTATGTCATGTTATTTATTTATTTTAGTCCGTTGTGTTGAAAATAGCTAAACAAGAAAACCCGTTAAGTCACGGAAGTGACGAAATGCTTTAGATGATTAAAACGGGTCAAAACATGTGATAGAAATGGATTTTTTTGAATGTCTTGAATGGTGGTCTTCATTTCGGCATCCAAACGGGTCAAAAATAGTTGAACAGTAAACTTTGAAGTTAGTTACCATCACTTGATGAATGGTTATAAACAAAACGCAAGCCGTGTAGCGGACACGCTAAACTAGTTATGAAATTTAGCCCTTATTACGGGAATTAAAATTCGGAAACTTAAGCATGTTAAGTAGTATTAAAAAGCAAGTTTGAAACCTTGGAAACCATCATGAAGGTTATTGCGTAAGCAATCCCTCGAGAGGGAAGCGAAGCGCCATAGTTGGTAAAATCTAGAAACGTGTAATTAGCCTTAGTCATGTTGATAAACGTGTTTGTAATTAAATTACGGTCACGTAGGAAAAGAATCGACAAAACTACAAAACAAGAAAGAATGTGCAGCATCTACCGTAAGTTACGGTAGCTACCGTAACTTACGGTAGCAAGTAAAATGATACGGTGGCTTTCTACTGTCTTACGGCAGACCACTGTTACCCAGTTGCCACCGTAACTTACGGTGGATACCGTAAGATACGGTAGCGCCCAGTCATGAATGCTGAGTTTTGTATTTCTTAGTTACTCGAATTCGTTTTTGAACATAGTTTCGATTATGTTAATTTCCAAGGATTCTAATACTAATGTTTATCAAAATTTTCAGTTTCTAGGTAATGCAAGTACGTAAATGATGATCAAGCAAATGCCTCCGAACCGAACACACAAAACGAAGCTTCCGCACTTGATCTATTTTGTTTTAAGAATATGTAAACACTTGTAGTGTGTTATGAATATTTGACTAGTAAGGTTATAACTTGAATATTATGATCATGTATGGTCTTAAAATCATAAAAGTCTTTTGTAAACTCCTAAATTCAGTTTTAGATGCAAGTTTCTGTATCATTAAACTACTTTTATTAAGTCGGGTCTTACAACATGGGGCCGTGCCCAGCGGACACGGGGGCGTGGTTAACTAATGCAGACAAACTGTATTAAAAGAAGAAATAGAAAGTGGATGGACACGGGGCCGTGTCCGGGCTTCTGTGCAGGCTATAAATAGAGGTGCTTGGTTCACTTCAAAGGCATCCCTTGGCAAACCACCTCTCTCACACTTCACCCACCCACCACCACCATCACAACCCACATCCACCACCATCATCCATCTTAGAGTGTGTGTAGTAGTCTCGGGATCCAAGATTAATAGTAAGAGTTCTTGACAATCAAAGGCCATGTTTGCTTAAGTCTCTTACATCACTTGGTGAAGACAGGCATTTAGTTTAATACTTTTTATTTTTAATCTTTTCGCACTTTTTATTTGGTTTTGTATTAATGACATTAATAATTAGTTTCTTATGTTGAAGGTGAAACTTCCTTATCATTTGTCCGTGGTGTCTTGGCGTTATTTTACTGTCTATATAAAATAAAAAATTTACACCATTCATATCTCTACGGTCTATATAGAGATATGTTGGCTACCTGGTCGGGGGTTAAGGGAATGGTTAGGTAAAGTTCTTGCCTTGTTCAGTGTATAGATCCTACAAGGACCTGGGTCGAGCTTAGTAGAACCTCCTTCAATACCCACTGGTACGGGATGGCGGGGGTGCGAATTTCTTAATCCCCTCATATGTAAACTACTATTAATACATTGGCTACTTAGGATTGTATCCCTGCTGACTCAAACTACTTAGCCGAGGGTAACGTCACCTTCAAAAGAAGGGCCTACCACATTACACATTAGTAACTTAATTAATTATCTTTCAATAATCCAACCCTTTAGGATTGTATCCTTGCTGACTCAAACTACTGGGTTGAGGGTAATGTCACCTTCAAAAGAGGGGCCTACTACTATAACTAAGATAATCTCTTAAAAAGTGTAAAAGTGCGGAAATAATCAAAGGTTACATAAAGGCGAGTCGGATCCAAGTGATTCATCTTGTCTATCTGTTTTTATTTTATTGTTTTTTCAGCATTTTTTAGTTTTTATTTTCATGTTTAAACCTTTTTTTCTAAAATTTTGATTTGAATAGATGTTGAGGATAAACCGGTATTAAAAGCTCTTGTGTCCTTGGATGACCTCGGTATCTTACCAACGCTATACTACGCTCACGATGGGTGCACTTGCCCATATGTGTGTTTAGTGCTACTAAAATATCGTGTTTTATAAATTTAAAACTTGACTAAAGTGTTAAAAAGGGCTAAAAATACACATAAAAATATATAACACACCGCACACATCAAGCTTTTGGCGCCGTTGCCGGGGACACAAGGATTTTAAGAAAGCTTAAAATCGACGGCCTAATCAGTTTTTCAAAACCTTTTTAAAAACGCACGCACATTTTCTGCATTTTAGTTAGTTTTTGCATTTACAGTAGACTGAACACGGGCCGTGTTCACTGAACACGGGGCCGTGCTGCACATTTTTTTTAAAAACTCCCAGATACAGAGTCTAAACACGGGGTCGTGCTCACTGAACACGACCCCGTGCTGCACAAAACCAGTCATTTTTATTAAAACGCCCAGATACAGAACCTGAACACTGGCCGTGCTCACTGAACACGGGGCCGTGTCCAGCCTCTATTTCCGTTTTTATTTTTGTTTTCTGGTCTCGAGAATCTGTTGTGGTCTGCTGAGTGATTCTTATGGATCAATACTCAGGAGATTACAAATACACCTATGAGGAGGATGATTATAGGGAAAACTATTGCACCATTTGTGGTAACCCTCACTCGGTACAATATTGTGATCTCTTTGAACCATCCACTACATACACCTACTATGAGGAGCCCAGGTACGAACCGTCTACTTCACACACATCCTATGAAGACCCAAGGTATGAACCTTCTCCCTCATACTCGTATTTTGATGAACCAAGGTATGAGCCTTCATACTTACACTTTGAGGAACCAAGATATGAGCCTTCACCTTCATATGCTTATAATGAGGAACCATGGCGTGAGCAACCCACCTCATATGAGTATTATGAAGAACAAAATTTTGACCCTTATCCATCATATACTTACAATGAAGAACAATGGTGTGAACCATCTACTTCATATGAGTATTATGAGGAACCAAGGATCGAACATCCGGATTCAAGCTTTGAGGATCTAGATCCTTACTCTATCACCCACATAGCCGATAAGATAATAGAACTCATTAAAACTATCGAGCGTTGCATAAAAGAATCTCGCGTAAGGGAAGAGGAGTCCCGCGCAAGGGAAGAATTAACTTGTAATAAAGAAGAGATAGTTGAAAATGTAAAAATGGAAGAACAAGTAAGTGAAAAGCCAACACATGAGTTAAACAATGAAAAAGGTGAGTCCGAAAACGTTAAAATTCAAAAAGAGTCTAATTTTAAAGAAATTAATCTCTTGTCACCTTCTTTCGAAAATCATTGTTTAGTACCCACTCATGCTAAGTTTTTAAAAAGAGTTAAACATTAACACTAAAATTGATGAAACAGTAAGCATTAAGTTAACAAATGATCAAACCACGCTAATAAAAGAAGACCCATTTGAAATTAACATTACACCGGTTCCATTTTTTTCAAAACTCCTTTATTAGTAATATTACAATTGATAAAGGTCTTTGTGTTAATATAATGCCAAACTACATTTTCGAAAAATTAAGTATTGGTGATTTTTCTCCACTTCAAATACCAATTTTTCTATCTAATCGGAAAGTAATAAAATCAATAGGGGTAGTTGAGGATGTCTTGGTCCAAACCAATCAAATGGTAATCCTAACCGACTTTATCATCCTTGATGGCGCTCCTCTAGTGTTAGGACGACCTTTTGTAAAAACCCACGAAGCTTTGAAAAATCGGAAGTACAACAATCTATCTATTCAATTAGGGGCATTTAAAAAGAGTGTCGATCTTGAGCGTTCAATGAAATATCCATTCGGCAATAATGACCCCTTAATTGAAGACGAAGATGAACCACCCGATACAAGAGAAGAAATTGACCACTTTGTTGAAGAAGAGGTCGCCATAGAGCAAGCCTTTGTTGTTCTTGATGAGCAACCAAATAAGGAGTCTCCTTAGGACCCACCTCTTGAGCTCAAAGAACTCCCAAAAGGTTTAGAATATTCTTTTCTAGACAAAGATGGTAAATCACCTATAATTATTTCGTCAAAATTAACTAGTTTAGAAAAAGAAAAATTAATTACGCTTTTGAAAAAACACAAAAATGCGATCACTTGGAAGCTTGTAGATATTAAAGGAATATGTCCTCCCATGTGTACGCACAAAATTTTAATGAATGAAGACTATAAATCGGTAATACAACCACAACGTAGAGTAAATCCAAATGTTCAAGAAGTGGTTAAAAATGAAGTCATCAAATTACTTGACGCCAGACTCATTTACCCAATTTCCGATAGTCCTTGGGTAGGTCCCGTCCAAGTAGTTCCAAAGAAAGGAGGTATGACGGTGATAACTAATGAGAAAAATGAATTAATACCAACAAGGACCGTCACAGGATGGAGGGTGTGTATAGATTATCGTCGATTAAATGAGGCAACAAGGAAAGATCACTTTCCCTTACCTTTTATTGATCAAATGTTAGAAAGATTATCCGGTCACAAATTTTATTGTTTCTTAGATGGTTTTTCAGGTTACTTTCAAATACCGATAGCACCCGAAGACCAAGAAAAGACAACATTTACATGTCCCTATGGAACTTTTGCTTATCGACGCATGCCTTTTGGTCTATGTAATGCCCCTGCAACCTTTCAACGTTGCATGGTGGCCATCTTCCATGACATGATAGAAAAGACAATGGAAGTCTTCATGGACGGCTTTTCTATCTTTGGAGATTCATACGACCAATGCCTCGATAACCTTGAACGAATGCTATCCCGATGTGAGGAAACTAACCTCGCCCTTAATTGGGAAAAATGTCATTTCATGGTAACGGAGGGAATAGTACTCGGTCACAAAATCTCAAGCGAAGGAATGGAGGTTGATCGAGAAAAAATAGACACTATTTCTCGATTACCACCCCCATCCTCCGTTAAAGCTATCAGAAGTTTCTTATGGCATGCCGGATTCTATAGACCATTTATCAAAGACTTTTCTAAAATCTCAAGGCCTCTAACAAAATTACTTGAAAAAGATGGCCCTTTCATCTTTGACAAGGATTGCAATCAAGCATTCCTAACACTAAACGAAATGCTAGTCAATGCACCTATCATGATAGCGCCTGATTGGAAATTACCTTTCGAAATCATGTGTGATGCAAGTGACTTTGCAGTTGGAGCTGTCTTAGGACAAAGAAAAGATAAGCATTTTCACCCAATTTATTATGCTAGTAAAACACTTAACGATGCACAAGAAAATTACACAACAACGGAAAAGGAGTTACTAGCTGTGGTATTTGCTTTTGATAAATTTCGTTCTTATCTTGTTCTTTCTAAAACAATAGTCTATACAGATCAGGCAGCCATCCGATATCTCTTCAAGAAACAGGATGCTAAACCACGTTTGATTCGGTGGATTCTACTCCTCCAAGAATTTGACATTGAAATAAAAGACAAAAGAGGAGCAGAAAACACCGCAGCAGATCATCTTTCGCGCTTGGAAGACCCAGCTTTGGAGGCAACCAGGGACAAGCAAATCAATGAAAAATTCCCAACGGTGTCCCTGGAAATGGTGGAATACCGAGAAGAGCCATGGTACGCCGACTATGCTAACTACCTAGCTAGCGGTATAGGCGCAAAAGGATGGCCACATCATCAAAGAAAGAAATTCTTTGCCGATGTGAAGCATTATTTTTGGGAAGATCCTTATCTTTTCAAAATATGTACCGATCAACTCATCCGCCGATGCGTACATGGTAGTGAAGCAAGAAGAATCCTCCGCCATTCTCATGAAGGTCCATACGGAGGACATCATGGTGCCGCTAGTACCGCATGAAAGGTATTTGATTTAGAATTTTATTGGCCAACCATTTACAAAGACGCCCAAAGTCTTGTCAAGACATGTGACGCTTGCCAAAGATCAGGTAATATATCTTCCAAAAACGAAATGCCACAAAATTGCATTCTTGTTTGTGAAATCTTTGATGTGTGGGGACTCGACTTTATGGGACCTTTCCCACCGTCAAAAGGAAACAAATATATACTTGTGGCGGTAGATTACTTGTCTAAATGGGCCAAGGCCGAGGCACTTCCAACAAACGACGGAAGGGTCGTGGTAAGATTTCTGAAAAGATTATTCTCTCGTTTTGGAACACCAAAAGCATTAATAAGTGATAGAGGTACCCATTTTTGTAACCATCAACTTGATAAAATTTTAACAAGGTATGGGGTCTATCACCGGGTCTCAATAGCATATCACCCTCAAACAAAAGGACAAGCCGAAGTGACTAATAGAGGTTTAAAAAAGCATACTCGAAAAAACCGTAGGGTTAAATAAAAAGGAATGGGCCGATAAATTAGACGATGCTTTATGGGCTTTTCGAACCGCATACAAAACAACAATATGTACAACCCCATATAAGCTTGTCCACAGAAAAAGCTGTCATTTGCCAGTAGAGATTGCACACAAGGCCTACTGGGCAATTAAAAATGTAAACTTAGACTTAGAAATTGCCGGTAAAAATCGATTTTGCCAATTAAATGAATTAGACGAACTAAGGAATTATGCATACTCTAACTCCGAAATTTATAAGGAAAGAACGAAAAATTTGCATGATAAACACATTAAACCTAATGAATTTCGGGTAGGGACAAGTTCTATTGTTATTTCACGACTTCGATTAGTTCCTGGTAAATTAAAATCTAGGTGGTCAGGACCTTTTTCCATCACCCATATTTTCCCACACGGTGCAGTCGAAATTAAATCTCGAAATGGAATTCCATTCAAAGTCAATGGCCAACGGCCAACGGCTGAAGCTTTATCAAGGATTTATTGAGGAAGAGGAGGAAGAAATCTCGCTTCAAACGGTCGAAGAATGAAACGAAGGTTCAAGCATCAACATCATACCTTGTAAGTTACGAACATTGGGAAAACATATAAATTGGTAAGATTTCTAAAACCAAGTTTCGGGAAACAGGGCACTCACACGAGCACCATAATAAAAAAAATTAAAAAAAGAAAATTGCCCGCCCACGGGGCCGTGCTCAGCGAGCACGGGACCATGTCCGCGCAACTGCCGGGATAAAACCCCCTTTTTCATTCAGTTTCTTCATTCCACACGCCCCGTTTCCCCAAAAACTCTCTGGTTCCAGGGAAAGTTTCTACGGATATCTACGTTCCCCCGAGTTCTAACAACGTTAAGGTATGATTCTAACACCCTACTTAGTTAGATTAAGTACTTGCATGTAGTTTAACATCAAGATTTCGGAAAAAAATCTAGGGTTCTTCAACTTGATCCGGATCGAACCTCAAATTTTTGCATAAATCCGTTAGCATTAGTTTAGATACATGTTATAGGAAGTAAATCAACTTCTATTGTTTGTAGATTTTCCCGATTTCTCACAAAAACCTCAAACCCTTGTTTTTGAACCGAAAAAGATAAAATTGAAGGGTAAACGGTTTGTTTTGGAAAAAAACGGCACTTTGGGTTTCATTTTCGGGGAAAACCGCCCCTACTAGACCAAAAATTTTCAAGTTTTCGGGACCGGGTCGAAAAATGGGAATTTTGGTAAATAGATGCCTGGACACGGGGTCGTACTCGGCGAGCACGGGGGCGTGTCCAGCTAAACTCAGGCCAACACGGGGCGTGTCCGCTGAACACGGGGTCGTGTTCAGCCGACTATTTTCAGTTTTCTTTGAAAATTTCACTGTTTCGTGCTAATTGTTTGTTGTTTTCTTTCAGATGGCCAAGAAATTTACCAGATTCAATGCAAATGAGTTGGCTGCTCAGGCGTGTTATGATCTGCTAAGAACTAGGCCCGAGGAAGATCCATGACAAGTGTGCATGGATACTCTTGAGGCAGTGAACCAAATAGACCGCTTCAACAACATTGTCACCGCCCCACTACGAGCTGCCCTTTGCACTCGGCTTCACTTCGTGCATGAATACAACATGGAATTCTACAGCACGTTTGTCTTCAAATCAAGAGTGGATCCGTTTGACAATGAAGGGGTAGGGTTTCGTTGTGGAGGGACTATGTACTCGATCTCGATCACACAATTTGGGGCAATAGTTGGGTTGTACGCAGATGAGGATGCTGGAGATGAAGAGAACACCGACGGTATCCGCGAGATTCCAGAAAATCAACGCCAAGCTGTTTGGGCTCAAATCGAGGAGGGTCACTATAACCCGAGCCGAACCAAAAGCACAATGTTGAGGGACCCTCTCTATCGCTACATCCACAGGGTTATCAGCTACTCTCTCTGCCATAGACATGACAGTGGTGGTGTTGTAGGGTTGCGTGATCTTCTAGTCCTCCATTGCATTCACACCTGTACCAATCTCGATGTTCCATACCTGCTACTCCGAAACATGCACTTAAACTAACTTGCTACTCCCCCAACTCCCATCTTGTTTGGAGGGTGGATTTACCGCCTTTTCAAACAATTTGTGCATAGGATACCGAGGTCCTTTCAAAAAGGACCGTGGTCGGGGAAAGTAGACATGGTCATTTGCAGCTCCATGAATTTGATTTATGAAGCGGATGACGGGATGGTCAGATTCCAAATAGTTTAAGGGCATACATGGAACCCTCAAGAAGCTCTCGTCTTACACGCTCCACAGATTCGTCCTCCTCCCCAGTACCACTACCAGCAACATGGTGATCCGGGTCAATCCTCCTCACAAGGAGACGGTTTTCCTAACTTTCAAAGCTTACATGATTTATTGCAGGAAAACCTTATGTGCACCAGGAACACCTACAACATGGCTAGCTACACATACGCCCGGGTCGGAGTGATAGAGAGAAATATTTCAGACAAACAGGATGATTTTGGGAATATCCGGGAGTACATGGCGGGCCACGAGGGAGGTGATGATGATGAAGACGAGGACATGGACTGAGCGGGAGGAGTTGGAGGTAGCATCACACGATTGGAGGTCCCACAGGTTAACCCTCTTATCTCATGAACAATTTCTGGCCTGCGTGCCACTTGTTGAACAATTTACTTCCCTAACACTTTTTATTTTCTGCATTTCTTTTCTTTTTAACTTGTGGTGTGGAAGATTAACTTTGGTAAATTATGATGTTTGTTATGATTGTTTGGTGTGGTATTTATTAGTAAAATGTAACACCCTTAAATTTTAACTGGAATTAAAATTAAGTTTATACAATTTATACCAAAAGATACTAGATTTACATAAGTTTTAGAAGTATTATAAGACTTAGTCAACACTTGACCAATTAGAACATTCAAAATTTGTTTGAGTATTTAGATACATTCCATGAACACAAGAAAGATTAAGACACATAGCGGAAGCTTCAAAAGTTGTGTTCATGGAATGTATCTTTTGGTATAAATTGTATAAACTTAATTTTAATTCCAGTTAAAATTTAAGGGTGTTACATAAAACAGGTACCTACAAGGATTTAAGCACTAGATATTAGTGCTAATAAAGCTGGGGAAGCAAAACCAAAGGCAGAAACCTGTTTTAAAGGATTACAGTTTGTCCACACGGGGTCGTGCCCAGCCGACACGCCCCCGTGCCCACCGCCCAGACCTGCTGTTTGTCAAAATTTTGCAGAATTTTGTTGAAACACGGGGTCGTGTTCACTAGACACGCCCCCGTGTCCACCTTCTGTAAGTCCTCGTTACTGGCAATCTGACCACGGGGCCGTGCTCATCCGACACGGGGCTGTGTCCAGATGCCCAGTAACATAAAATTTTGTTTTAACACACCTTTTACACATTCAATCAACCTAAAAACTTATTTTTGGGACACATTGAGGACAATGTGTAATTTAAGTGTGGGGGGAGGGATGCTAAAACCTTGAATTTTGCAAGTCCTAATTACAAGCCTTACACAAAACTCTATTGGAACCGCTAAACACCCCAATTTTTTTCAAAAACTTTTCATTTTTTTTACTTGTCTTGGTTTAATTTGGGAATAACAAGTTCTAAAAAGGTTATATTTTTACGAATTTACAACCGATAGCATCGTGATAAAAAGAACCAACATAAGAAAATTATAAAACGGCATGACAAATCTAGTTAAAATTTGATTATATATATTTGATCACATAAAAACTCATTCCCACAAAAAGTGATTTTTGAGCCTTTATTGAGCATACGAATACACATCTTTAAACTAAATGCTCATTTTTCGTTTCTTGTGTGAATAGCTGCTTGGTTTCTTACGACTCTAGAACTTGCCATGACGATACATTCCCGGTCCTTACCAACTTAAACCCAAGTAAGTAAATGATGGAGGCATTAGGACTAACCCTTTTTCTTTCAACACCATTATTTTTCTTTTTTTTTTACCACCTACCCAAAATCCCCCTAGTTAACCCCTTTGAGCCTAAACCTTTTCATTTCTAAACCCACAAAATAAACACCCTTTACCCACCAAAACCCTTTTTCATTTTAAACCCTTTTATTTTAGTAAAAATCTCAGTTTTTCACGTGACATACCTTATCAAAAAAAATTGATAAAGTCAAGCAATAAACAAACAAGTTCATCAAAAAGAACTTTGTTTGAAAAATGCTTCATTAGAATAAAAAGTCACAAAAATAAATTTTTTTACGAAAACCGATGCTTTTTACGCTTTTCGCCCTTTTCTACTAACCACTAACCCAAAACCGCCTACCTTTAACCCAAGCCTAACCCTTCCCCAAAGTCCTCTTGATATTTACAAAGGTGTATAGTTAAAAAGGAGGAGGATTGATTGCTTGGCAAGCATATGGTAGAAGTAAGTTCCATGCCGGTCCCGAGTGTTTCACAAAAATACATCTTCGGCCGAGTGTTGAGTGATCTCCCATGAGGTATGTGAACTTGTATATAAATGGAATTTTAAAAAGGCATGTTATGCCCAAATAAGTAATTCCTCTTATGTAACGTTCTAAATAAATCATAACGAATAGGATTGTAAATAAAATAAAAATAAAGCCTAATAAAAATCTTGGAATCCCGACACTCAAGACAAGCCCAAAACCTTCTCTTCTACCCATTCCATTTGGGTGTGTAAGCCACATTATAAAGAGGTTTGCTTGAGGACAAGCAAAGATTCAAGTGTGGGGGTATTTGATGTGTGTAAAATGAAACATATAAATTACATCAATTGAGGCATAAAACTAACCCTTTTTAAGTACTAATGTTGGAAAAAGTGTGCTTTTGTCTTCCTTTTGTATTTTCAGGGTTAAATGAGCTTAAATGAACAAAAGAAGCAAAAATGCAGCCAAATCTGACAATAATACAAGAAAAGGAATAAACGTGGCATGCCCGACCCCTCGACAGCATCTTCCCAAGCAAAAACAAGATATCAGAAGGCTGAACACGCCCCGTGCCCAGCGGACACGGGGGCGTGCCCAAGTGTCTGTAGAAAAGACAAAAGTGTAGAAGCTTCTATCTCCCAACACGGGGGCGTGTCCAGCTCCACACGGCCGTGGTCAACGCTAAGATTCACACAATCCAACCAAATCTTGATAGTACAGATACGCTTCTGCACACGGGGCCGTGCCCAGCGGACACAGGGGCTTGGTCAACTAATGCAGACAAACTGCATTAAATGAAGATAGAGAAAGTGGATGGACACGGGGCCGTGCCCACTGGACACGGGGCCGTGTCCGGGCTTCTGTACAGGCTATAAATAGAGGTGCTTTATTCACTTCAAAGGCATCCCTTGGCAAACCACCTCTGTTACACTTCACCCACCCACCACCACCACCATCACACCCCACATCCACCACCATCATCCATGATTGACAATCAAAGGCCATGTTTGCCTAAGTCTCTTACATCACTTGGTGAAGGCAAGCATTTAGTGTAATAATTTTTATTTTTAATCTTTTCGCACTTTTTATTTGGTTTTGTATTAATGACATTAATAACTAGTTTCTTATGTTGAAGGTGAAACTTCCTTATCATTTGTCCGTGGTGTCTTGGCGTTATTTTACTGTCTATATAAAATAAAAGATTTACACCATTCATATCTCTACGGTCTATATAGAGATATGTTGGCTACCTGGTCGGGGGTTAAGGGAATGGTTTTGTAAGGTTCTTGTCTTGTTTAGTGTATAAATCCTGCAAGGACCTGGGTCAAGCTTAGTAAGACCTCCTTCAATACCCACTGGTATTGGATGGTGGGGGTGCGAATTTCTTGATCCCCTCATATGTAAACTACTATTAATACATTAACCCGGCTACTTAGGATTGTATCCCTGCTGACTCAAACTACTTAGCCGAGGGTAACGTCACCTTCAAAAGAAGGGCCTACCACATTACGCATTAGTAACTTAATTAATTATCTTTCAATAATCCAACCCTTTAGGATTGTATCCTTGCTGACTCAAACTACTGGGTTGAGGGTAACGTCACCTTCAAAAGAGGGGCCTACTACTATAACTAAGATAATCTCTTAAAAAGTGCAAAAGTGCGGAAATAATCAAAGGTTACACTAAAGGCGAGTCGGATCCAAGTGATTCATCTTGTCTATCTGTTTTTATTTTTTTTCAGCATTTTTTAGTTTTTATTCTCATGTTTAAACTTTTTCTAAAATTTTGATTTGATTAGACGTTGAGGATAAACCGGTATTAAAAGCTCTTGTGTCCTTGGACGACCTCGGTATCTTACCAACGCTATACTACGCTCACGATGGGTGCACTTGCCCATATGTGTGTTTAGTGTTAGTAAAATATCGTGTTTTATAAATTTAAAACTTGACTAAAGTGTTAAAAAGGGCTAAAAATATACATAAAAATACGTAACACATCGCACACATCACGCATGAACGAAGCATATCCTCTAGAGTTTGGATAGTACGCTCGGTTTGTCCGTCAGACTGAGGATGAAAAGCGGTGCTAAGGTTGCGAAGAGTACCCATAGCAGATTGAAAAGTTTGCCAAAGACGAGACGTAAAGCGACCATCACGATCATAAATGATGTCAATGGGGATACCATGACGACAAATGATTTCATCCGTGTAGATACGAGCCAATTTCTCGACTTTGAAATCTTCACGAATGGGGAGAAAGTGAGCGGATTTGGTCAATCGATCAATGATCACGCAAATACTGTCATGACAAGAAGGCGTACGAGGAAGTTTGGTGATAAAGTCCATCGCAATCTCTCCCATTTTAAGACAGGAATTTTTGGTTGTTCGAGCAAGCAAGAGGGACGTTGGTGTTCAGCTTTAACCTTTGAACAAGTGAGACACTTCGAAACGAAGGTGGCGATATCTTTCTTCATTCCAGGCCACCAATAGGACTTTCGCATATCGTGGTACATCTTATTAGCATCACGGTGAATAAAATACCTCGATTTGTGTGCCTCCTTCGAAACGATGGTGGCGAAATCTCGAAGGTTATCACGATTAGGAATCCAGATGCGATTAAGATGATATAAAATACCATCGGATTTAGACACAAGACTCTCTTCAACACCACATTGCATCTCGTTGTAGAGGTTACCCTCGTTAACGGATGCGTATTGATCTTTATGAATGCGGTTTTGAAGATCGTTGACGAGTTGGAGACAACGAATACCCTTAACATGAGTTTTAAGACTGAGTGCGTTGGCCACGACATTCGCTTTACCTTGATGGTATCGAATTTCGTAGTCGTAGTCGTTTAACAACTCTACCCAACGACATTGACGCATGTTCAGTTCCTTTTGGTTGAAGATGTGCTGAAGGCTCTTATGGTCGGTGAAGACCACACACTTAGTACCATAAAGGTAGTGTCGCCATATCTTAAAGGCAAAAACAACTGCACCAACTTCAAGGTCATGCGTAGTGTAGTTCTTTTCATGTATTTTGAGTTGCCTCGACGCGTAAGCGTTAACCTTGTCTCGTTGCATAAGGACACAACCAAGACCAAGGTTTGAAGCATTGTAATACACGAGTAGTCATCGTTACCATCGGGAAGAGCAAGGATAGGAGCATTGCAAAGCATGTCCTTGAGCGTTTGGAAAGACTCCTCTTGTTTAGGACCCCAAACAAAAGGTTTATCTTTTTGAGTCAAGGAGGTAAGAGGAACGGTGATTTTGGAAAAATTCAAAATGAAACAACGATAATAACCAGCTAGACCAAGAAATGAACGAATTTCTGACGGGGATTTAGGAGCGATCCAGTTCTTCACAACTTCAATCTTTGGAGGGTCAACATGAATACCAAGTTTGTTGACAGTATGACCAAGAAATTGAACTTCTTTTAACCAAAATTCACATTTAGAGAATTTAGCGTAAAGTCGTTCAGCGCGTAAAAGTTGAAGGATAAGACACAAGTGTCGCTCGTGCTCTTCTTGTGTCTTGGAATAGATAAGAATATCATCGATGAAGACGATCACGAATCGGTCTAAATAAGCTTTGCACACGTGGTTCATCAAATCCATGAAAACTGCAGGTACATTGGTCAAACCAAAGGGCATGACCACGAACTCATAATGACCATAATGCGTACGGAAGGCGGTTTTGGGTATATCTTCTTCGAGGACTCGAAGTTTATGATAACCAGAACGGAGATCAATCTTAGAAAAGCAAGTTGCACCTCGTAATTGATCGAAGAGATCGTCAATACGAGGAAGAGGATATCGGTTTTTGACAGTAAGCTTGTTGAGCTCACGATAGTCAATACACATTCTGAATGATCCATCCTTCTTCTTGACGAATAAAATGGGAGCGCCCCAAGGAGAAGTACTAGGGCGTATAAATCCTTTATCAAGAAGCTATTGAAGTTGGCTCGAAAGCTCTTGCATCTCCGAGGGTGCTAGACGATACGGAGACTTAGCGACAGGTGTAGCGCTAGGCACTAAATCGATACGAAAGTCAACTAAACGAGCAGGAGGCGGACCAGGAAGATCATCGGGAAAAACATCGGGAAAATCACTAACAACAAGAACGTCACTTATGCTTGGGCTTTTGTCCCTTTTCTCCACAATGTGGGCAAAAATGGCAATGGTACCCTTGCGCAAGCACGTGTTCGCTTGAGTACATGACATAAGCTTGAGACCTTTAGAAGGTTTCTCGCCATAGACGTGTAAGGAATCACCATTGGGAAGAGGAAGATGAATGAACTTATCAGAACAAACAACTTCATCACGAACTCGCCCAAGCTAGTCCATACCTACTGTGATGTCAAAACTACCCATTTGCATAGGTATGAGATCAATCGGAAACGTATGATCATTGAGATTCAAAGAACACTTAGAAAGAACGGAATCGACAGTGACGGATTTACCATTTGCGACTTCGACGGTGAATGATCTTGGAAACTTAGAGTGTTTACACTTAAGCATAGGTTCAAATTCAACAGATACAAAACTCTTATCGGCGCCAGTATCAAATAAACAAGAAGCATAGGCATGGTTGACAAGAAACATACCAGTTATGACATCATTAGCATTCTGCGCTTGAGCAGAGGTGATACAAATGCTCTGCCTCGAGCTTACTGTTGAGGCTGTTGTTGCTACTGTTGCTGCTGCTGCTGCTGGTTGTTGTTGTTGCGTTGAGGGAAAACATTGGCCAGGTGATTCAGATCACCACACTTGTAACACACCCGACCATTGTTCGCTTGGGGTTGAGCTTGATTGGGGGGAGAGGTTTGGGCGATGATAGCTTGGTTTTGATTGCCTTGTGGTGGTGGACCATTTCGGCGTCGGTTAGCAAAATGCATAAACCTATGACAAGTCACGCATTTGCGGCATGGTGTTTTGGTAGGGTAGTGGTATGAAAAGGTAACACACTAGGGATGAGACCCAGTGTAGGCTCGTTTTTGTGGTTCGTTGTTAGGATCTGAGTTTGACTTGATTGTGTTGTTTTAATTAAGATGGAAATGGAAGAAGATAAATTAGAGAATAATTGCAGCGGAATAAATGTAAAACTTTATAAAACAATCAGGGAAAGTTTAGTTTTGTTGGGATCAAACCCTACCAGAGGAACAGATAATAAAAGCCAAAACTGGATCAGAGCAGTGGATCCAGAATAAGCAGATGTTACATACAAGTCTCTCCCCTTGAAAGTGATTTCAACATCTGCTGACCTCCTATCTACTGATCGTGCAATCTGCTGATCTACAAACTACTGATCAAGTAAAGGCCTGATGAAGACTAAAGCTCTGCTGCTCAATCTACTGTCCTGAGTCAAGCACTGCTGATCCGGACAAGTACTGCTGGGTTCACAGCAGTGGAAGGATGCAACAGTTATTTAACATGCCTTCTATGTAATGTAATGTAATAGCAGTAGTTAGCATAGCAGTGTTTGTACTGATCAGAGGTTAGAGTTTGTTAGGAGGTTAGATGTCACTTTCATGGTGACGTCATCATTAGATGCTCAGTGGTTTGCTAGTGCCTATAAATAGAACGGTGCTCTGTACTGTTCTATTAGCTCTTTGCAAAACCGTCTTCTCTGCACGAACAAACACTGAGCCCTGGCTGAGGGGGAGTTTGTATCAAGCATTGCATTGTAATCGTTGTTGAAATTAAATTCAATCTTTCGGTTCATTGTGAAAAGTGTTTTGATTAAAGCAATACTCTCGTTTGATTGTATGCAAAGTTTGTTTTCATCTTAATTCCGCTGCACAACTCATCCATCTTCATTCTAATTCAAACGAACAATACAATCAAAACCAAACTCAGATCCAACAATTGGTATCAGAGCTAGGACAGTCAAATTTGATTTAACAATCATTTTGACATAAATAGTTCAGCTCATAATCATTGATATCGATAGTTTGTTCGTTTTTGTTGAAAAACAGTGCTAGGTTTAATCACCATTAAAGTTGATTAATCAGTGTCTGTAAAACAACCAGGATGACGTCACAATCACAAGATGATAAGAATAACATTGGCTCGCTTTTTAAACCACCCATGCTTAAACGTAATGAATACAACATCTGGGAGAGAAGGATGGGTCACATCCTTGCTCAACAGAACACTGGATGTTGGAGGTCTGTTGTTTTTGGTCCCCATGTTCCTATGGTGCCAAGTGCTGAGGATCCAAAGAAGTTCGTACCAAAACCATATGAAAACTATACTGAAACTGATTTTCAAAAGTTCGAACTCGATGCCAAAGCATTTAGCATTATAGCATCTGCATTACCCAATGAGATCTATGCTGGACTGTTACATTGTAACAGTGCCAAAGAGCTATGGGGTGCATTAAAGGAACAGTTTGGGGGAACCGAAGAAGTTATTGAAAACAATAGGGAAATTCTGAATCAGCAGTATGAAACCTTCTGTCACATTAAGGGTGAATCATTGACCCAACAGTTTGAACGTTTTAGTTGTCTCATCAGTGAGCTAAGGCTTGTTAAGGTTGAATTTCCAAAATCAACACAAAATAGCAGGTTTCTTAGATCGCTACCTGATAAATGGGACACAATTGCATTTGTGACTAGAAACTCTGTTGAGTTCAAAGATCTGACCCTGACCCAACTTCATGGTATACTCCTGACCTATGAAAGGGAGTTGAACCAGAAAAAGAAGTTGCAAGAGTCTGGCAAAGCTACTGATGATTACTCATTCGGTAGCACAGCTCTTCTTGGTCAGGAAGAATCTGGTAGCAGTGGTAAGGATCAGGGTTATGATCACTTTATTGATAAAACTGCTGGTGGAAATTTTAACAACCCTGATCCTCACTCTGCAAATTATGCTTTTACTGCAAACAGTGAAAACCAGATGTCAGATAATTTGTGCTTTGAACTCAATGATTTGCAACATTTTGATCCCACTGAATTAGAAGAGATGGACATTTTGCATCAGTTGGCTTTGCTTAGTGTAAGAACAAGCAAATTCTACAAAAGAACAGGGAGAAAATTCCCAGGGTTACATGGGAATTTGAGAGTGGGGTTGGATAAATCAAAAATCAAGTGTTACAAGTGCAATAGGCTAGGTCATTTTTCTAGGGAATGCAGGAGTCAAACTGCTGGTCCTATAATCACTCATCCCAGCTCAAACCCTAGACCACAATATCAACGCACTGTGCACTATACCCAATATACCCCTGCAGCCCATGTTAACACTGCTCACTATGCTGCTACCCCTGTGCCTGTGCATTATGTCCAAACCACTGTTCCACAAATTCAGTATGTTCAAACCCCTGTCCCCCAGGCACAAGTGCAACCTGTTGCACCTCAAACAGCTGCTCCAGCAGTGGT
>JARYGA010004216.1:0-17863 GCA_030545235.1 Helianthus tuberosus | reverse complement strand
TAGTTTGGATATTCGTCAAAAACACAAATAAGGTCTTAGGCTTATAAATCCTAATGTGCATATAGGTATCTATCATATCAAAATTGTAAGGAAAACTATTTAAAAAACATACATGTTTTTATAGATAAACATTTATAGTAGAACACGTAAAAATCATTTGAAATGTATTTCATCCATATCCACAAATTCAATTCATGTATACCTAAAATCACCTACATTCACAACAAGGATGGAACAAAGCGGCCCCCCTCCAGGGGCGGACTTAGTATAGAAACACCGGGTTCCCAGGAACCCAGTGTTTTCCGAAAAAAACGTTTTTTTTGTAGTGTAAATCTTGTATGATTTGGAAAAAAAACGTTTTTTTGTAGTGTAATCCTTGTATGATTTGGAAAAAGGAACCCAGTGATTTCTCCGGCTGGATCCGCCACTGCCCCCCTCCACCCCCCCCCCCCCCCCCCCCCCCTCAATTATAGTATGCAGAGAAAAAGATAACTTTATGATGACCTCTAACCAATAAGTTATGTTTTCGTTACTCACATTCTGATTCCTGACATCCATGCCGGTAACCCCAATACCACCCAAATCCCCTAATCGAAACAACTTGAAAAGGGTTAACTACATGATAAAAGAAAACAGCATGTAGTTAATTGTTTTCTTAAAGATGCACAAACTAGACATGCCCTTATCTGCCTTTAGCCTAGTAAATACTAAATACTACTAATGAACAATGATATTTTTAATTTATTTAAGAGTAAACTTCTGTTTGCTCCATGTGGTTTGGTCGTTTTAACAATTTCGCCCCAATCTTTTAAATTAGCAAATTTACTCCCTGATCTTTTGGTTTTGTCGCCAGTTTGCTCTACGACCTTAACTCCATCCATATTGTATGTTAACTGAAAGGGTATTTTGGTAATTTCAAGTATAAAATAAGGGTACTTTGGTAATTTAATCTTCATAAAACAACATCCAATCCTCCCACTTCCACTTCCACCAATTTTAACCCCTCTAGTCTGCACTTTCTCGTTATTCACCATCTCCACCAACTCACGCCCAAACTCATCATCCCCAACTTTCCCCATCACTAAATTCGAGGTTAGAAGAGTGGCGAACAACTTTAGAGGACAGAGGTTTAAGGATTAGTCGATCTAAGACTGAGTACTTGTATTGTGACTTTAGTGGAGTAGACAACGATGACGACATTCAGATCACCATTGACGGTCCGCATGTGACTAAGTTCAAGTATCTAGGATTGTTTGTTTAGAGAGATGGGGAGATAGATAGTGACATTGCCTACCGCATCCAGGTTGGATGGTGTAGGTGGAGAGTTGCCACTGGGGTATTGTGCGATAGGAGGTTCCCAACAAAATTGAAAGGAAAATTTTATAAGGTTGTAATTAGACCTGCTATGTTATACGGAACCGACTGTTGGGCCATTAAGAAAGTACAAGCACGCAAGATGGAGGTGGCAGAGATGAGAATGCTAAGATGGATGTGTGGGCACACAAGGTTAGACCTGATAAGAAATGATGTTTTTAGGAGAGGTTATTAGAAGTAGCTAGTATATCAGATAAAATAAAGGAGGGAAGATTGAGATGGTTTGGGCATGTGAAGAGGAGGCAGACGATAGAGCCAGTTAGAGTGGTTGAAACTTTCGAGGTGGAGGAGAGGAGGAGTAGAGGCAGACCCAAAATTACTTGGGATGAGCGGATTAGGAAGGATTTGCAAAGATTGCACTTCTCTGAAAACATGGTCCATGATAGGAGCTCGAGGAGACGTAGGATTAAGGTTAAGGCTTTCTTGAGAGGGTACAATTGTGTTTTTAGGTGTAGTGTATGGTGCCCATGGCATTATAGCCTAGTGGCATTTTGAGGGTGAGATAAGGCTTATGATCATTAGGTCATGGGTTTGATTCCCACAATAGGGTTTTTTCCCAGATTTATTGGGTTTCCTCCTGAATTGGTGTATATGCATTATTGCCTAGTGGAGATGGATATGATCGAGTGGTTCCGCTGGTGGCATGATGATATTCCAGTGGTCCGTCAGTGATCCAAATTTTCCGTTTAAAAAAGGTGTAGTGTATGGTCGTAGATATGTAACTATGTGTATAGGTTGTTTGTGTTATATCTGTCTTGTTTACCATACACTCTTTCACCACTCATGTTATATTGGTAGCTTCATACACACACTCACCTCATGTTCTATTTATTTCTTTACTGGGTGTTTTGGAGCCGAGGGTCTCACTGGAAGCAGTCTCTCTATCCCTAGGGGTAGAGGTAAGGTGTGCCTACAACTCACACTCCCCAGACCCTATCAATAGCTTTTGCTATTTGCGGGACTTTACTAGGTATGATTGATTGATTGATTGACCCTTTCAGTTAAGGCCGTGGAGCAAACTAGTGACAAAACCAAAAGAACAGGGAGTAAAATGACTATTTTTAAAGTATTAGGACAAAACCGTTAAAACGACCGAACCACAGAGAGCAAAACAGAAGTTTACTCTTTATTTTATTTGATTGTAACAAAAACAAATCATATAATTAACAGGAATACAATGATGCAATCTTTTAAAGGGGTTATTGGATTTTATCACCCCAAACTATTGGCTATTGGCCGCTGTCACCCCCAACTATCACTTTGACGTCCGTCACCCCTAACTTAACACTTAGTGTGTTTTGTCACCGGATAGTTAACTGATCACTAATTTTTTATCCTGTTACTATACTTTTGGGGGTGTCATAGGGATCTTAGGAAGGATTTAGGGATCTTAGGACACCCCAAATGTTTAGGAACGGGATCAAAAATTAACGATCAGTTAACGACGTGGTGATAGAACACACTAAGTGTTAAGTTGGAGGTGACAGGTGTCAAAGTGATAGTTGGGGGTGATAGCGCCAATAGCTAATAGTTAAGGGTGATAAAATCCAATAACCCTTATCTTTAAAGTATAATTACAGAGATATTATATTAAAAGGTTATCAAAAGTATATCATGAGATGCCTAAACACATGCTAAACTTGTCTATACATAATAAAGCTGGATAACACGTAAAGGCATATTACTATATTAGCAAAGTCATAAACGAACAACGCTTGATGCAACTATAATATTTTTTTAATATATTATCGAGTCGTGATTCCTCATGTTATTTGAATAGAAACATTTTATAAAGTTTTATATTGTACGTTATTATAATTAGAAAATAGATTATTTTCTCAAACTGCATTGACCAATTATAGCAAAAGGTTTAAAGTATAGGATAATCAGATTGTACAGATAACTTTGCTTTATATTCTAGAGTAAAGTTATTCTACAAAGGTTTCTAATTGTAAGAAGTATAAGAAGAATTTATAGAGTAACTTTAAAGTATAGGATAATCAGATTGTACAGATAACTTTGCTTTATATTCTAGGGTCAAGTTATTCTACAAATGCTTCTAATTGTAAGAAGTGTAAGAAGGATTTATAGAGTGACAAGTGTCCAATAACCTAAAATTAAACCCACTACATCACCACCCAAAACCTAAACACCCACCCCCACCCCACCTCACCCCACCACCACCCAAAAACCTAAACCCCCCAACCCCCCCCCCCCCCCCCAAAAAAAACTATACCTCACCAAAAAACCTACCCCCCCCCCCCCAAAAAAAAACCTAAAAAAACCTATCCCCCCCCCTGCGGCAAAGAAAAACAAAAAAAAACTATACCTCACCAAAAAAACCCCCCAAAAACCTAACCCCCTCCCCCCACCCCCCAAAAACCTAAAAAAAATCTAAAAAAACTAAACACCCACCCCCACCACCACCCAAAAACCTAAACCGCCACCCCCCCACCCCCTTGGAATTTTTTTTTTTTTTTTTGGTGGGTGATGGGGGAGGGGGGTGGGGGTTTAGGTTTTTGGTGGTGGTGAATGTTTAAGTTTTTTTTAGTGGATTTTTTTAGGTTATTGAACACTTGTCACTTTATAAATCCTTCTTACAATTAGGATCCTTTGTATTTGATCATAATCCTTATATTCTAAATTAGTTTTTTTTTTTCGTTGCGCATTGCGATAATGTAAAACAATTTTGATTTGAAAATAAAACATGTTTAGAAAGCCAAATGATTAGAACAGTTTAATTTATCATTGTACCGTTTTATAATACCAAATAAATACTTTATTTCGAGTACAACTTTGTTTTTAGCAAAACTTATAACGGAATGTCGAAAGAAAAAATCAAACACAACTACGTACTTAAGTTTTTAGAAAACGTTATAAACTTAAATTATTAAAAAAATTATCATATTATTTGATAAAGATATGTTCTAAAAAAGAAAAAAAAATCTTAAAAAAATGGTAAATAAAATATATGGTTTTAAAAAGGAAAAAAAAAAGTACTAAAACTAAATATAATAGTAAACTATTATAATATATTAAATAAAAAATAATAACAAGCTATATATTATTTTAAAAATAAAGTTACTATTCATCGTCCTTCGTTAACCATATATATATATATATATATAGGGAGAAGATCATGCGAGAACCACCTCTTATTGCGAGAACCAATGTAAACACAACCAAAAATGCCTAAAAATAGCAAAAAATACACAAAAAAATTTTTATAAAAAAATCGCTACTTTCGAAGCCAAAATTTTTTTTTTTAAATTTTTTTTTTTTTTGGCTTCTAAAAGTAGCGATTTTAACGTAAATTTTTTTTTTTTATTTTTTTAGGTTTTTTGGGGGTTTAGTTTTTTAGCATTTTAGCTGGGGGGGGTTAGGTTTTTTTTTTTGGGGGGGGGGGGGGGGTGGGGGGGGTTTAGGTTTTGGGGGGGGGGGGGGGGTTAGGTTTTTTTTAGCTATTTAAGTTGTGTTCACATTGGTTCTCGCGGTTCTCACAATAAAGGTGAACACAACGGGAACCAATGTGAACACAACCAAAAATACCTAAAAATAGCTAAAAAACACACAATTTTTTACCGCGGGAACCAATGTGAACACAACCAAAAATACCTAAAAATAGCTAAAAAACACACAATTTTTTTTTTATATTTTTTTACCTCAAAATCGCTAATTTTCGTTACAAAAAAAAATTTTGGCTACTAAAAGGTAGTGATTTTGAGGTAAAAAATATTAAAAAAAAATTGTGTGTTTTTAGATTTTTTTAGTTTTTTGGAGGTTTAGTTTTTAGCATTTTAGCTTGGGTGGGAAAAAAATATAAAAAAATATCCTCTAAACCAAAACGTTTATTTGAAAATTCAGTTTGGTTGTGGGTAAGCTTTCGCTCAATGTAATGGACAAAATCTTTAACTAAGGATATTGTCTATTTCATTGAGTAAAATCTTATTGACTTTATCCTCAACTTCCATACAATTTATAACGCCAAAACATACAAAAACATTATTGAGGTTTGTTGTCAATAAAGTTTAGCTGTATGGGGTAGACAACATTGTCAGAGATCTTTCTTAACTGAGGATTAACAATGTTGTCCATATCATACAGCAAAACATTATTGATTTTAGCATGGTCAAATTTAGAGGTTTAAGATACTTTTATTTAGTGGCGTTTTTTTTCTCAGTAAAACGCCAAAAAGTTAAAAAAAATCAAACATCGTTCCTTGGAAATTGAAGATTGTTAGCTGAAGGGTGTAACTCAATAACATCTTGCTGCATGGGATGGACAAATCTTCAAGAAAAAGAGGCTGATGTCACACTTTATTCTTCCAAATGGCGACAAAAAAACTACTTCAAAAAAAAAAAAAAAACAAAATGAATCATACGAAAGTCGAAACAGCCAGTTAAGATGATTCAAAAAATAAGAAAGAGACTGGTGACAGTGAAGATTTGGAAGTTCAATTGTTTATATATTAATATAGAGGAAAGGTAACGTACATTACGGCTTAACGTTGTAACACCTCGAAAATTTGTGTTCAATAAAATAACGACACGTGTCATGTAAGACAAAAGTGTTATAAACCCGGATCTAGTTAAAGATGTATGGTAGGATTTAAAAGTGTCGACATGTTAATTAAATACCTCTGAGCGACCTATGTAGGAATCCCAAACCTTAACCTGTGTTATAAACATCTGATATACATTCAAAATCCGGTTAATACTAGTAATAATTGATTCAAATTGTAAAGATGGGATCCTATGAGAATGTGTTTGACAAACCTTCGTTTATGGCCCTTTCAAAAGAATCCAAGGCAACTTTAAAACATGGCAAGGTGGTCTTAACTGTTCAGGACATGATCAAGTGGCCCTATACTGATAATAGAGGCCCAAATTCGTAATACCTAAGTTGCCTGTTTGAAGCTTGAAAGGTTACAAATTTTTGCTCCCTGGTAAAGGCTTACGGACCGCAAAGGATACCCCTTACGGTCCGTAAGACAGTCCCAGCAGCAGAAAACTTGACAGGTGCCTGTATAACGAGTTTAACCGACTTATATTGCCATTTTTCACTACCATGTGCAGCACAAACTAGTTCTTAGGCACTAGGGACACTTGTAATTGATCAGGGATCAATACTAGAGTTGTTTGGCATGATCTTGATCAATCAAGATCACTATATAAAGACCCACATTGTTTCCATTTTTGATCATTCATTCACACTCAACTTCTGATCATTTTTGGAGCTCAAGGCCACTCCCTAAGCATCATTAGTCGTGCATTGGACCTTGGTAAGCTTCCTTAACCTTCCTTAATCGTGTTTTACTTAGTTAATTAGCTTAAAGTCAAACCGTCGTAATTAAGGTTTGACTTATCGATTAATCACTAATGACCTGGTGATTAGCCAAATTGAAAGTAGTTATAAGTTGGTATTTATGTGGGCATTAAACCCTTAAAAGGGCACCCTCTGATTTCCGCTTTAACTAGGTCATTTGTCGGGTCAAAGTTAGTTATAAAAAGTGAACATAAATATAATTTTCGAATTAACGCATAATTAACAATGTAGAAGGCGTGTAACCTGTTTTGCCACTCATATAACTTAGTAATAAGTGTAAGAACATGTCTAAGCATGTTCGACCCGACAATTTTTAGTTTAGGACCGGTTCGGAACCGAAAGTCGCATACTTTGACCACTGCTTTGACTTTCAGTTCTGACCCATATTAGCATGAATTAGAAATACCTAAGAGTTTCATTAGGACCGGGTTATATGATAGTTTAACCCTCTGTGATTGGTTCGTTGATTGTCCGATTCGTTTGCACGTTTCCGTTAATTGCTTAATGTTGACCATAATGCCCATTTGACCTTAAAATGAGAATTTTGGAAATGTGAGAAGACAATAATCTTTGTTACTAATTTATAAACATGTCCCTAAAATTTCACATCAGTTTGAGGTCTAGATTAGGAGTTATGCTAAATGGCGTAATTAGAGAGCTTTTATTTAATTAAACGGCGCCATTAGCATAAAGCCTATCTAAACCCAATTTTTGACACCAAACCTTTTACCCACTGATGTAATATAATATTTTGGGATTTTTGAATATTTTTTATTATTTTTAAACTGATCATAACATAGGGTTATCGCCTTGATTCGGTTATTGCCAATTATACCCTTTTCGCGTATAAAAAGAGTTTTACATAACAAATTGATACCAAACATTTGGCCACTGATTTTATATGATAAATGAAGTATTTTGAACTTTATAAACTGATCAGAAAACTCAGATTTCTGTTATAACCCGGAAATCGCTTAAAACGGCTTTTTACGCGTATTAAACACCTAGTATGGGTTTAAAACCATTCTTGTCATATAAGACCTTTCACCAACTGATATAACCTATTAAATTAAATAGTTTTACTGATTATTTCAGACCCGAATCTCAGAATTATATTTAATCTCTTTTATAATCCTTAAAATGACCAAAATACCCCTACGGGGCTTAAGTTGAGATTAAACTCGTTTTGGGCATAATGGAAGGTATCCTACTGATATCACAACATGTTTAAAGCATATTAACTTAAGAAACCTGTTCGTGACTCATTTGGTTACCCGTTATGCGTTATTCGCGTTCGGTTCGGTTTATGTAACTAGTTTGCATAAATTGACCGAAACGGGTCAAACCTTATCATTTTCACCTCAAAATCCAGAATGTGTTTAGTTTACCCATATTATACAAGTCTTCAAACTTGTCGGGACTAAATCACATTCTAATCCGGTCTTCGCTTAATCTTGCGTTTTGAACCATGCACATTCGTTAAAACTAACCGGTCTAAGTTTAAACTTAAGAAAGACCCGTTAGGAATCTAATAGGTTAATTAAAACCTTCGTTCCAGATTAGGAGCCCAGTAAAAGCTATGTGCGCTTGCTGATTGTGATTTATACTTTGCTCAGGTAAATACTTTTAACTTATTTTCCCTATACGGGCTTGGGGTACGGTATTATTAATACCTCTTGGTCGGGTATGAAGTCGTACAATCAAATATTGATTAAAAAGATGCATAACCCGTTTTATTCTGTCTTGTTTGATGCAATACCTTTGGGGGGTTAATGACCGTGTCCTGGATATCCTCAGCTCATTCATTTGAAATGGCCACGACTTAAGTACGGGGTGTAGGCATACACTTGACAGTTACGTATGTAAAAAGGCAGTCCACAAGAAGGGTATCTTCTTGTGGGTATTATACCATGTGGTGTGTCTATTAATCTTATTAAACCAGCTCTTCTAACCGGGTCCTAAATGGAGGACAAACATGTAAAACTGTATACAAGTTTATTTTTAAATAATTATCCCAAGTTATAAAAGATATTTTTGTGCCATGTGCATTCAAACTAATTTTCTTAAACTCTTTTCAAAATGAGTCAGTTAATTGTATTTATCAGTGTAAACTGACGTATTTTCCCAAAAGGTTAAGTGCAGGTACTTTACGAAATAGGCTGGCTACTCCAGACATCAATAATCAAGTCTTGCAAGCTCTAGATGTTAAAGTCTGTTGAACAATGATATTATTTATATTTTGATCCGCCTGTGGATCCTTTTCCGTCCGTTGTGATACTTTGATATTACTAATTATTCGGTTGTAATGTGATTCATACATCTTTTGCTTCCTCTGTGCATTTACATATTGTGTTGTTTGACAATGATGATATCAACTACGTCACGATACTCCCCATCGGGCCCACCGGTAATACGTGGAAATATCGGGGTATGACAGGTTGGTATCAGAGCCAACACTGAGTGAATTAAACACTAGCCTTTTGTGTTTAATCTCAGTTACACGATTGCACATTCCTCAAATTTTCGATTCTAGACAAAGAACTTAGGACTAATCCAAATTGCTTTTAATTCTAACCTTGTCCTTTATATTTTGTTATATCTTTCAATTGTTTGACAGGAAATATGCCACCGAGGTTCCGAAGAGGAGGACGAGGCAAGGGGCCAATCCACGCCCCCAACGATCACGAAGCCGGGCCTTCACACCGGCGGACTCCTTCTACTACTAAGAGTGCCGATCCTCAGGGGAACTAGAGGACCCACCTGGAGCCTGCTAGGCGATCTGCCTCGATTAGCTCAACACCTCCTTATCGTCACTCCTTTGGGCCGCAATCAGAAAACGAGCCTGATGACTCACGCCACTCCTTTTTGCCGTTACAACGATCCATTTCGCACCATTCCTTTGGCGACCCCACTCCTGTCTTTCAGGGCCGGTTCAACCCGGCAAACTATATTGAAGAACCAGTGGGTTTTAACCCACTAGGACCTGAAGACCATTTCTCGGGAGACCTTGCAATGGACATGGACGAGGACACGAATCCCGTGGAGCCTGCAACCGGGACCCCCAACCATCCCATCGAGATCTCTGATGGATCATCCTTCAACGGATCACCATACGGTGGTCCAGACAGTTACCAAGTAAGGTTCAACTAGTATGAGTGGTATTTTACACCCTCTCATAACCCACAGCTGCAGCAGGATCCCTCCGAGGATTCGCGTTTCGTGGCAGTCACTCCACCGCCTCCACCGCCGCCAGTTCATCAAGCACCTCCTGAACCACCAAGGCGTAGGAGAACAGGCGCACGAATATCCGCGCAAGGAGGGGGTTTTCACTTTAGCACCCCCCATCACTCAAGTGGCAGTCACTATCCGCCACTGCATGAAGATCCACAAATCGGTGGGCCTTCGAACCCAGTTTCAGAGGTGAATTCTGCACCAGTTGCACCACCACTGCCACCATTGGGATTTGGAAATCCAATACCTACATACGCCGGTTCAATGGCGTATAATCCATTTGAACAGCCGGCTCACACTAATTACAATTATGCTGAAGCCGACCCATACCTTGTAGCAGCCAACTACAACGCCCTTCATCCTGAAGGACCATATGGAACCCCATGGGGAGTGGGATACCCAACTCGTGGGTATCAAACAACTGCTCAACCTCCGTTTCAGCACCAGTCACAGCCGCCACGGTTTTCCCCACCGGAACAGGAGGAAATCCTCCACAGGCTAAATAGAGTGGAACGAGAATTTCAAGAAGAACGTAGGAACAACAGAGGATTTCTCAAGGGCCTAGCAAGCCTGTTGAAAGGGAAGAAGAAGAAGAGGGATCATTGAATCCCTATATGTATTGTTGTATTTCCTTATTGCAATCAAGTCCCTGTGTGGACATTTATCTATGTACTTAGTCCCTGCGTGGACTTGTCTTTCTTTAGTCCCTGCGTGGACTTGTCTTTTTAGTCCCTGCGTGGACACCTAGCTTAGTAAACAGTCCCTACGAGGACTTGTATTTCAGTTTAGCTCCTGCGTGGGCAAGTGATTTCTGTTAAAAAGTCCCGTTTAGGGCAATATGTACTCCTTTTAATGTTTAATGGAATGTTAAATTTAAAATTTTCATTTTTGTCATTATATGCATAAAAATATTATACATGAAATAAATAAATTAAAAATCGTTCCTCTTTAAATAATCTGCCTATTTAAATATTGAATAAGAATCTTAAAAGTATAACCTAGCCAGCATGTCATTATAAGACTTGGCCAAAATGGTAAGACCTGTTTAAAAAGATTCAAATCCCTGTTAACATCTGAAAGCATGTTGACACTCCTGGCAGACGTGATTCGTTAAAATCACACACGTCATTTTTATACTAGGATTCTTCAAAAGATTCCTATCTTAACCTGATGATCTATAAATCATGGATTTAAATCATCAATTAAGATGATCACCTATTAAACATCCATTGGTGATGTAGTGCCTACGGGCCATAATAAATGACAAATAAGACAAAAGACAGTTGTAGTCTACGACTCCCTGTCAGAAAAAGGTAAAGAACTACGTTCAAACTTTAATGCCTTGATTCTCTGAAATCGTGGCTTATGATTTAGAATGTCCTTGTGACTAGGCCTATTGTGCCACTAATAATGCTGTTAATTTTTAATTAGGATAAATTATAATAAAAATCCTAAATAAATATGATTAGCAAATTTACCAAATATGGTCTATGTTTACCATGGTTAATGAATTGCCATAAAAGACAATTCCATATTAAACTCCCAAATAAATTATTGTCAATATCGTATGTAACAGTTCAAACTACATGGCTGACTCGGATGAGATCAACAGTCACCCAAGAGAGGATCATGATAATACCCGGATTAACATAGCGGGTGCAGAACTGCAAGCATTGATAGACAATGCTGTTACGAAAGCCATAGAGCGGCAATATAATGAATATAGCGGGACTCGAAGTAGGACCCTATCCGCACCGCATTCCAAGCCAAAGACTCATTCAGAGGCTCACAGCAAGCCGCCCTCTAAGAAAGATGAGCCAAAGAAAGATGATGATCGACATTCCTCAAACCAAAACAGTGTTCCATCCAAGAGGATGGTATTTGATGATAAACCACGTACCAAGTCCTGTACTTATAAGTACTTTGTTTCCTGCAAACCCCGAGATTTCACTGGGGAGAAGGGGCCAATTGACTGTATGACTTGGTTAGATGAAATGGACACTGTGGTCGATATCAGCGGTTGTGCTGAAAGGGATGTAGTGAAGTATGTATCCCAATCATTCAAGGGAGAGGCATTAGCATGGTGGAAGTCTCTCATTCAAGCAGCCGGAAAGATCCCACTCTACAATCTGACATGGGATCAGTTTGTTGCTCTTATTAAGGAGAATTACTGCCCTCAGCATGAGGTTGAAAGAATTGAGTCAGATTTCTTATCATTGGTTATGAAAAACCTAGACTGCCAAACTTATCTTACAAGCTTCAACACGATGTCAAGATTGGTTCCTTACCTTGTAACACCGGAACCCAAACGAATTGCTCGCTTCATTGGGGGTTTAGCCCCAGAGATTAAAGCCAGTGTTAAGGCTTCAAGACCTGCTACTTTTAGATCAGCAGCTGATCTATCTTTGTCTCTTACCTTAGATGCGGTCAGGCTGAGATCGCTAAAGAATTCTGAAGAAGGTAAGAGAAAGCGTGAGGATGATAACTCACGTCGTTCAGACAAGAAACACAAGGGGAACCATGAGAACAAGAAGAGTTCAGGGTTCAACAAAGGTAACCAACAGTCGGGTGAGAAACCCAGATGTAAAGTTTGCAAGAAACATCACTTTGGGAAGTGTAGATTGGAATCGAACTCGCAGACACAATCAAGGACTTTTGCATGTGGGATATGCAAGTCCAAGGAACACAAGACCTTAGATTGCAAAAAGTTGAAGGATGCGACCTGCTACAACTGCAACGAGAAAGGGCACATTAAGTCGAACTGCCCAAAATATGCCAAGAAACCAGAAGAAGGGAAAAAGACCAACGCTAGGGTCTTCAGAATGGATGCTAAGGAGGCAGTGCAGGACGATAACGTGATAACAGGTACCTTTCTTATAAATGATGTTTATGCGAGGGTATTATTTGATTCAGGGGCAGATAAGTCATTTGTAGATAATAAGTTTTGTAAGTTGCTGAATTTACCTATTAAAACCCTAAGTGTGAAATATGAGGTGGAATTAGCTGATGGTACCATAGAAACCGCCTCAACCGTGTTATATGGATGTTTCATATCCATTAAGAACCAATCTTTTCCGTTATCCTTACTTCCTTTGAAGTTAGCTGGTTTCGATATAGTGATAGGCATGGATTGGTTGTCTCGCAACCAAGCCCAGATCGTTTGTGCTAAGAAGCAAGTGATTGTCAGGACTCATCATGGCGAGCCTTTGACAATCCAAGGAGATACTAAGTATGGAATGCCTGAACAAGTGTCCATGCTCAAGGCATCAAGGTGTTCGACGAAGGGTTGTATTATCTACATGGCGCAAGTAACTATTGATGAACCAAAACCTAAGATCGAAGACATACCTATTATCTCTGAATATCCAGGAGTATTCCCTGAAGAACTACCTGGTTTACCCCCAGATAGGCAAGTGGAGTTCAGGATTGACATTATTCCTGGAGCAGCACCTGTTGCAAGAGCACCTTACAGATTGGCACCAACGGAGATGAAAGAGTTGAGAACTCAACTGGATGATTTGTTAGCCAAAGGATTTATTAGGCCTAGCTCATCTCCTTGGGGAGCACCAATCCTGTTTGTGAAGAAAAAGGATGGGTCGATGCGTCTGTGCATCGATTATCGAGAACTTAACAAAGTTACTATTAAGAATCGGTATCCATTGCCCAGGATCGACAACTTGTTCGATCAGCTTTAAGGAGCAAGTTACTTTTCAAAGATCGACCTAAGGTCAGGATATCATCAACTGAAGGTCAAGGATGAAGATGTACATAAGACTGCATTTAGGACTCGTTATGGTCACTACGAGTTCTTAGTGATGCCTTTTGGACTCACTAATGCACCAGCCACATTCATGGATCTCATGAACCGCGTCTGCAAGCCCTACATGGATAAATTTGTCATCTTCTTCATCGATGATATTCTTATTTACTCAAGGAATCAAGCTGACCATGAGAAGCACCTCCATTGCATTCTGAAACTGCTTCATCAGGAAAAGCTCTACGCCAAATTCTCTAAGTGTGAATTTTGGCTTCGTGAAGTCCAATTTCTTGGACATGTGGTTAGTGAACACGGAATCCAGGTAGATCCCGCTAAAGTTGAAGCTGTCATGAATTGGCAAGAGCCGAAGACGCCCATAGAAATTCGCAGCTTCTTGGGATTGGCAGGATATTACAGGCGTTTTATTGAAAACTTCTCAAGGATTGCTGCGCCCCTGACTTCGTTGACACGTAAGAATGTTAAGTTTGACTGGGGTCCTAAGCAGCAGGAATCCTTTAATGTCCTTAAGCAGAAGCTAAGCAATGCACCAGTGTTGACATTGCCTGAAGGGATTGAAGAATTTGTGGTATACTGTGATGCATCACACACCGGTATGGGGTGTGTGCTTATGCAGAAAGGCAAGGTTATTGCCTATGCTTCTCGACAGTTAAAGGTGCACGAGAAGAACTACACCACCCATGACTTGGAGTTGGGTGCCGTTGTATTTGCACTAAAACTGTGGAGGCATTATTTGTATGGAATCAAGTGTGTGATCTATTCTGATCACAAGAGCCTCCAGCACCTGTTTAACCAAAAGGATTTGAACATGAGGCAACGACGTTGGATGGAAACTTTGAATGATTATGATTGTGAGATAAGATACCATCCTGGCAAGGCGAATGTAGTCGCTGATGCCTTAAGTCGAAAAGAAAGAGTGAAGCCTATAAGAATCAATGCCAAGAGCATTGAGATAAAGAATAGTTTGAATAAAAGGTTGTTAGCTGCGCAGAAGGAAGCTGTGCTGGAAGCTAACTATCCTGGTGAAAAGCTAGGAGTAACCGAAGAACAGTTATCCTATGGCAAGGACGGAATTCTAAGGTTGAATGGACGAATATGGGTTCCAGTTTATGGAGGACTTCGAGATGTTATCCTCCAGGAAGCCCACAGTTCTAAATACTCCGTTCATCCTGGAGCTGACAAGATGTACCAGGATCTAAAAGCAAATTTTTGGTGGATAGGCTTGAAGAAGTCTATAGCTACCTATGTAGCTAAATGTTTGACATGTGCGCAAGTTAAGGCTGAACATCAGAAGCCGTCAGGTTTGCTACAACAGCCTGAACTTCCCACGTGGAAGTGGGAAATGGTGACAATGGATTTCATCACCAAGTTGCCAAAGACAAAGAAGGGAAATGATACTATATGGGTGATAGTAGATAGACTAACTAAGTCAGCACATTTCCTACCCATTAAGGAGACCTATAGCTCTGACATGTTAGCCCAATTGTACGTAGATAAGATTGTATCTCTGCATGGCATACCAGTGTCTATTATCTCTGACAGAGATACTAGATACACATCTCATTTTTGGAAAAGTTTCCAACAATCTTTGGGCACGCGCTTAAATTTTAGTACGGCTTACCACCCTCAGACGGACAGGCAGAGTGAGCGTACAATCCAAACGTTGGAAGACATGCTTCGTGCATATGTGATTGACTTAGGTGGTAGTTGGGATAACCACCTGCCATTAATCGAGTTCTCGTATAACAATAGCTATCATACCAGTATTAAGGTTGCGCCTTTCGAGGCCTTGTACGGTAGAAAGTGCAGAACGCCCGTTTGTTGGGCGGAAGTTGGAGATGTCCAACTGACAGGACCTGAAATAGTCCTGGAGACGACATATAAGATTGTGCAGATACGCGATCGTCTCAAAGCTGCCAGGGATAGGCAGAAAAGCTATGCGGACTTAAGGCGTAAACTTCTAAAGTTTGAGGTTGGTGATAAAGTACTACTTAAAGTATCACCCTGGAAAGGGGTAATGCGATTTGGTAAGAAAGGTAAGTTAAGCCTGAGGTACATAGGACCATTCGAGATCATCGAATGTGTCGGATCTGTTGCTTATAAGTTAAACTTACCTGAAGAGCTCAGTGGTATTCATAATGTATTCCACGTCTGCAATCTGAAGAAGTGTCTAGCTGATGAATCACTAGTCATACCACATACAGATGTGCACATAGAAGAGAGCTTGAAGTTTGTTGAAAAACCTGTGTCGATCGAGGATCGATAGGTTAAGAAGCTTCAAAGGAAGCACGTGCCAATAGTAAAGGTTAAATGGGATGCCCGCAGGGGTCCCGAATACACATGGGAGGTAGAGTCTACCATGAAAGAGAAGTACCCTCATTTATTTCAGTAAATCTCGAGGTCGAGATTTCTTTTAAGGGGGTGAGGATGTCACACCTTGAAAATTTGTGTTCAATAAAATAACGACACGTGTCATGTAAGACAAAAGTGTTATAAACCCGGATCTAGTTAAAGATGTATGGTAGGATTTAAAAGTGTCGACATGTTAATTAAATACCTCTGAGCGACCTATGTATTGAATCCCAAACCTTAACCTGTGTTATAAACATCTGATATACATTCAAAATCCGGTTAATACTAGTAATAATTGATTCAAATTGTAAAGATGGGATCCTATGAGAATGTGTTTGACAAACCTTCGTTTATGGCCCTTTCAAAAGAATCCAAGGCAACTTTAAAACATGGCAAGGTGGTCTTAACTGTTCAGGACATGATCAAGTGGCCCTATACTGATAATAGAGGCCCAAATTCGTAATACCTAAGTTGCCTGTTTGAAGCTTGAAAGGTTACAAATTTTTGCTCCCTGGTAAAGGCTTACGGACCGCAAAGGATACCCCTTACGGTCCGTAAGACAGTCCCAGCAGCAGAAAACTTGACAGGTGCCTGTATAACGAGTTTAACCGACTTATATTGCCATTTTTCACTACCATGTGCAGCACAAACTAGTTCTTAGGCACTAGGGACACTTGTAATTGATCAGGGATCAATACTAGAGTTGTTTGGCATGATCTTGATCAATCAAGATCACTATATAAAGACCCACATTGTTTCCATTTTTGATCATTCATTCACACTCAACTTCTGATCATTTCTGGAGCTCAAGGCCACTCCCTAAGCATCATTAGTCGTGCATTGGACCTTGGTAAGCTTCCTTAACCTTCCTTAATCGTGTTTTACTTAGTTAATTAGCTTAAAGTCAAACCGTCGTAATTAAGGTTTGACTTATCGATTAATCACTAATGGCCTGGTGATTAGCCAAATTGAAAGTAGTTATAAGTTGGTATTTATGTGGGCATTAAACCCTTAAAAGGGCACCCTCTGATTTCCGCTTTAACTAGGTCATTTGTCGGGTCAAAGTTAGTTATAAAAAGTCAACAGAAATATAATTTTCGAATTAACGCATAATTAACAATGTAGAAGGCGTGTAACCTGTTTTGCCACTCATATAACTTAGTAATAAGTGTAAGAACATGTCTAAGCATGTTCGACCCGACAATTTTTAGTTTAGGACCGGTTCGGAACCGAAAGTCGCATACTTTGACCACTGCTTTGACTTTCAGTTCTGACCCATATTAGCATGAATTAGAAATGCCTAAGAGTTTCATTAGGACCGGGTTATATGATAGTTTAACCCTCTGTGATTGGTTCGTTGATTGTCCGATTCGTTTGCACGTTTCCGTTAATTGCTTAATGTTGACCATAATGCCCATTTGACCTTAAAACGAGAATTTTGGAAATGTGAGAAGACAATAATCTTTGTTACTGATTTATAAACATGTCCCTAAAATTTCACATCAGTTTGAGGTCTAGATTAGGAGTTATGCTAAATGGCGTAATTAGAGAGCTTTTATTTAATTAAACGGCGCCATTAGCATAAAGCCTATCTAAACCCAATTTTTGACACCAAACCTTTTACCCACTGATGTAATATAATATTTTGGGATTTTTGAAGATTTTTAATTATTTTTAAACTGATCATAACATAGGGTTATCGCCTTGATTCGGTTATTGCCAATTATACCCTTTTCGCGTATAAAAAGAGTTTTACATAACAAATTGATACCAAACATTTGGCCACTGATTTTATATGATAAATGA
>JARYGA010004215.1:0-36579 GCA_030545235.1 Helianthus tuberosus | reverse complement strand
CAGCGGTCAAATCAAACGTCACCAACCATGACATTCTCACCAAACCGTCAGAATTCAAATTTCGAGAATTTTCCCGCCCAAATTACCGCAAACGTCATGCAGAAGCTACCAAGACCGCGCAGTATTAACAATGAGTTAGTAATCAAACATGGTAGTCGCGCCGTAGTAATCAATAATAACTTACTCGCGCCCCGTCTACCAAAGCCAAGGAAACATTTTCCACAACTTTTATTTTAAGTCCAGAGCTCCAACCACTCGCCTTGCGCATGGTGCAGCACTGGACTGGGGGACTTGAAGGGGTATGGTCCCCAAAAAGCCACGAAAACCTCCGTAAAGGTTCCGCACAACGCCCTTCCCCATCATGAAACCATTTACGCGTGATTGGACCGGTGTTCAACACCCCTAATTTTCCAGATTAGTAGGGGCATTGCCCCATTACACCCCCCCTAATATTAATTTTAATAACCACCTAACTGTTCAAAACTATTTAACACACTGAACATGTTAATTGTGGTGTCATAAAAATATAGAATTATGTTTATAACGCTAGGTATACCCCATCCCGTTCTCAGAGAAGGTAAATGCACATCCCATTATCTCATCATCCATAAGAAGTGCTGTAAGAAACATTAGGTACTAGGCGGTCGGTGGTGTATCGACTAACGATTAATTGAATTGGGAATGTGAAGGGGTATGGTCCCAAAAAAGCCGCGCAAACCTCCGTAAAGGTTGCGCGCAGGACCATACTCCTTATTAAAAAAGCTTCCTATCATTAACCTCGCGCGAGCTGCACCATATTCTATTTTACGCCGCGCGAGACCTAGACAATAAGAAGCTCCGATAACAACACTTAGCATGCCGAAAGAATACTCAGTCACATAAACCCCGCGCGAGTTAGTTAACGTGCCCATCAAGACTCGTGCAAGGAAGCAGCGCAAGGCTGCTCCAAATAGTACACAAGGTACAAGTGGCAGAAGAAAAGAGCCAATCAACGTCCCTCTGGCTCTACTCAATCGTGCTCCACGATCATCTGACATGCAGGAGACAAAAAGTACTTAAGGACGCCTACATGGCACCAATCATAAGGCAGAGACAACTGCCCCACGATCTCCACTTACCTGTTGATGGCAGAAGGGCGGTCAGGCCGACAACGGTGACACGTGGCTCCAATCACATTGCGCCAGCTCCAGAAAGCTCCTAGAAGCCACTAACGGTCGACACCAGTGAGACAAGGAGCATATCCTCCATGTTGTCGCCTTCCGGCCCAAGGCCCATCAGCCCACACCCTCTTACACTACTCCGGCTATAAATAGAGACCTCAGTTCACAGGTTAAAACATTCCATTCCCTCTACTCTCTCACTTAATACTTAAATTATCTCCCAAAAGCAGTCGCTTATTCTCACGCCGGAGCCCGGTTAAGAGGGAAACCCCCACATTCCCCTCTTAACGAGTAACGGTGTTCTGTTTTGCAGATAACCCCAGTCATTAAGGAGCTCAGGAAGCAATAAAGAAGATTAACCGATATGGTAGAAACATAAACCAAACTGATTAGTCCCTTAATTAGTTCTGTGTTTCTTAAGAATATATCCGTAATTTTTGAGTTTTATATGTATATACACAAATTTTTATATGCATTCTTTAAGTAGACATGTTTTAACACCTTCATCGACTCATATTTTCAATTAGATATGATTAATTGCCGGGATTTACAACTTTTGGTCAAAAATCTGGCCGAATCGCTAGATTTCCATCGATTTTTGGCCAATTAGGACTGGACTTGACTCCTGCTGACGGCCTACAAATCAACTAGTCAATTAGATAAAAATTACTCGGTAAACCTTCGACTAGCGATTAATCAACGACTAATCAGAGGCTAGTCAGGATTTTAACAACCATGTCCATTAGTCAGGCGATATACATGCGTACATTTTTATACACCCTTATATCGGTACGTTGGTTATCCTACGAGCGAGTTATATTGGCTGCCCCATATGGGCTAATAGTATCTTGTATATTTAGGCAATTGATTTACTCATTATTGTAAAGATCATAGGAGATTTACTTTGTAATTATTTTGTATTATAAATTATCAAGGGATCAATGAGAAGGATCAACTTTGAGAAAACCTCTTACATGGTATCAAGCCTTTTTCGATCCCCTCCCCCTAAACCCTATTACTGCCGTCAGCTGCTTCTTGTCGACCACCGGCCTCTCCTCCCTTCTTCTGTTTCTTCCTCCCCTCCTCACCTATGGAGTCCAAACTTCATCCGGCTCTCACCGTCTCTAACATCAAAACACATGTTCCCATTCTTTTGGAGAAAGATTCAACACACTATACCACCTGGAAAACTCTATTCAAGGTGCACTGTCAGATTTACGAAGTGCTCGACCACTTGTCTCCCAAACAGCCCGCTCCAAAAACTGCCGCCGCACCTTCTGATGCAGCCGCTGCCGCCAAGGATGAAGTCGCCGCTCGTGCGGCTGAAACTCTATGGACACAGCTAGACGCTGTGGTTCTCCAGTGGATCTACGCCACCATCTCTGCGCCTCTTCTTCACATAATCTTACAACCAGGTCAGACCGCTCATGATGCTTGGTCAGCCGTTGAACGCGAATTTAATGATAACAAAAATACTCGAGCCATCTTCCTCGGCCAAGAGTTTGCTAACATGTCACTCGAAAATTTCTCCAACATGGCTGATTATTGTCAGCATGCGAAGTACCTCGCCGAACAACTCAAGAGTGTCGGGTCTCCGGTTGATGACCGGATGTTGGTCATCAAGGTCCTCACCGGTCTTACTGAGCAATACGATAGCATCTCTACTGTACTTCAAAACCGTGACCCTTTACCGGACTTCAACGAAGTTCGGTCAAGGTTGAACATGGAGGAACAAAAGAAGAAACGGCAGGCAACTCGCGGCTCTCAGGCCGCCGCCACTGCTCTTGCCGCCACCACCGCCACTACGTCCAACGGCTCCTCTCAGCAACAACCTACATTTTTTCAGCCGTCCGACAGGGGGCGTGGTCAGAACCGCGGCGGACGTGGCCGCGGACGCGGTAGGTCCTTCTCGAGTCGTGGTGGCAACCGGTTCTCCAATCAACATCAAAACCCCGCCCACCCCTACATCGTTTTTCGAGTAATTGGACCGCCTCACAGTGGGCCAGTCTGCTCAACTCCAACAACTCGGCCCAACCACCCTGTCCGTACCCGTCAAGGCCCAATCCTCCATCTTCTCAAGGCATCTTGGGCCCCAGACCGGATCAAGCTCATCAAACTAGCTACTATCCCACTGACATCGAACAGGCCCTCTACTCATTGGCGCTTAATCAGACCGACCATGGGGTAATGGATACTGGAGCTACTTCTCACTCAGCTAACGAGCAAGGTATATACTCCCCGTCTGATTTTAATAGGTGCACTAATAAAAATATAATTGTTGGTAATGGCATGACTATCCCTGTTTTGGCACAAGGCAACCAGGTCCTACCCCCTCCCTATCCACCACTTAAACTTAACAATGTCTTATTTGCACCCAACTAATCAAAAATCTTATCTCTGTTCGTCGCCTTACCACCGATAATTTAGTTTCTATTGAATTTGATCCGTTTGGTTTTCTTGTGAAGGATCTCAAAACTCGGGCACCTATCCTACGATGCAATAGCACAGGCGATCTTTATCCTTTGACTGCACCTCTCCCACTTCAATCTACCTCACCTTCTGTTTTTGCTGCTGTGTCTCAAGATCGCTGGCATCAATGCTTGGGCCATCCTGGCAAACAATTGTTACACTCCTTGAAACTATCTTCTTTTCTTGATTTTGGAAAATTTAATAAAACACTTTGTCAATCTTGCGTTTTTGGTAAAAGTGTTAAATTGCAATTTTATGATTCTGTTAATTGTACTCATTCTGCTTTTGACATTGTTCACAGTGACCTATGGACCTCACCCGTACTTAGCACGGGTGGTCACAAATATTACATCCTCTTCTTGGATGATTTTACCAACTTCTTGTGGACTTTTCCCATCGCAACTAAGTCCCAAGTGTTCCACATATTCACCACCCTCCACAATTTAATTAACACCCAATTTGAACGTAAAATCAAACAGTTCCAATGTGACAATGGCAAAGAATATGCAAACCAAATTTTTTACAATTTTTGCAATCATAATGGCATTCAGTTCCGTTTTTCTTGCCCCTACACGTCTTCCCAAAATGGTAAAGCGGAACGCAAAATCCGCACCATTAATAACATGGTTCGTTCGCTTCTAGCCCAAGCTTCCCTTCCCCCTAATATGTGGCATCATGCTCTCGAAACTGCCACCTATCTTTTAAACATTCTACCAAGCAAAACTCACCATTTTAAATCCCCCACCACCTTGCTTTATAATTGCATACCGGAATACGATCATCTTCGTGTTTTCGGCTGCTTGTGTTACCCCCTAACCCCTTCCACATCCATACACAAACTTGATTACCGGTCACACCCTTGTGTTTTCCTTGGTTATCCTTCCAATCATCGTGGTTACAAGTGTCTCGACTTGACCTCTCACCAACTAATTATTTCTCGCCACGTTCACTTTGAAGAGTCTATATTTCCTTACACTATACAATCCCCCTCTAAGCCGCCCTCTTACGACTTCCTAAACCCGACCATTAACCCCTTAGTGTGGGAATATTTACAAAATGCCCACCAATCCATCAACCCTAACCCAACCACTCTCCCACCCACTGATGTCTCACCTATTTTACCCACTGGCCCACCCTCAACTTCTCACCCCTCCTCTCCAGCCCAAACATCGGCCCACAGTCCGCATACCACCTCTACCCGAACCCACCCTATCGGCCCACCTACCTCAAATACCCAAGCCCACTCTATCGGCCCACCTACTTCACCTACCTAACACCAACCTTCAGCCACTCCCACTGAACCCACCGCCTCGTCCCCACACTTAAGCCCAACCCACCCTGTCTCCATCCAAGCCCACCTAAACCCGCCAACCTCACCCGTCCAACAAACTCAGCCCACTCAAGCTCAAACCGCTCCTGATCAGCCTACTTCCCCCTCCTATCACTCGCATAATTCATACCCGCTCTATGAGTGGTATTATCAAACCCAAACAAATTTTTACTGTTCACACATCTAATATTGTACCCGTCCCCAAGAGTCCTCAGGTTGCCTTGTCCTCTCCAGAGTGGTATAATGCCATGTCCAATGAATTTAGTGCACTTCTTAAAAACAAGACCTGGGAGCTTGTACCCAGAAAACCAGACATGAACATTATACGCAGCTTGTGGTTATTTAAACATAAATTTCGGTCTGACGGTACTTTGGAATGGTACAAAGCTCGTTTGGTTTGTGATGGCCGTAAGCAGCAGATAGGGGTTGACTGTGGTGATACGTTTAGCCCCGTAGTTAAACCCTCTACTATTCGGTTGGTCCTTTCACTTGCGTTGTCCAAGTCATGGAAAATTCATCAGTTGGATGTTACTAATGCCTTTTTGCATGGCAATTTAGACGAAACAGTTTATATGCATCAACCCATGGGGTTTCGGCATCGTGATTTTCCTGACCATGTTTGTCTGCTACGGAAGTCCTTATATGGCCTCAAACAGGCTCCACGAGCATGGTACCAGCGGTTCACCGATTTTGTCACTTTACATGGGTTTCGTCAAAGCAAATCTGACAACTCTCTTTTCATTTATCATTATGGCCATGAGATCGCTTATCTTCTCATTTATGTGGATGACATTATTCTTACCACGTCCTCCGAGGATCTTCGCATACGGTTGCTTCACAAGTTGTCCGGTGAATTTGCTATGACAGATTTGGGGCCATTGTCTTATTTCTTGGGTATACAGGTAACTCGGACAGGTGATACTATGTTTTTATCTCAGCAAGCTTATGTTCGTGACATTCTCCATCGGGCGTCTATGGACTCCTGCAAACCGGTTGCTACTCCTGTTGATACGCAATCAAAGCTGTCTGCTGACCACGGCCCGCTTCATGATGACCCTTCGACATTTCACAGTCTTGCTGGTGCGTTACAGTATTTAACTTTTACTCGACCAGACATATCTTATGCTGTTCAGCAGATTAGCATGCATATGCACGCACCTCGGATTGATCATTGGAACGCCTTGAAACGCATCCTTCGATATCTTCAGGGCACGGCTGATTTTGGTCTTCATCTTGGACCCACTTCCACTATGCGGTTGATTGCTTACACTGACGCGGACTGGGCTGGATGCCCTGATACTCGCCGGTCTACGTCCGGCTACTGTGTTTATTTCGGTGATAATCTTATTTCCTGGTCTTCCAAGCGCCAGTCCACTATTTCTCGCTCAAGTGCGGAAGCGGAATATCGAGGAGTTGCTAACGTGGTTGCAGATATTTGTTGGTTGCGTAATCTTCTTCTCGAGCTTCATCATCCTCTTACACGTGCTACGTTGGTTTATTGTGATAATGTCAGTGCAGTCTATCTCTCCGGTAATCCAGTACAACATCAGCGCACTAAGCACATTGAGCTCGACATTCACTTTGTTCGTGAACAGGTTCAACGCGGTCACGTTCGGGTCTTGCATGTTCCTTCTCGTCATCAGATTGCCGATATTTTTACCAAGGGGCTCCCGCGTATTTTATTTGATGACTTTCGTTCCAGTCTCAACATCGGTCCTCCCGATGCTTCAACTGCGGGGGTGTAATAATATCTTGTATATTTAGGCAATTGATTTACTCATTATTGTAAAGATCATAGGAGATTTACTTTGTAATTATTTTGTATTATAAATTATCAAGGGATCAATGAGAAGGATCAACTTTGAGAAAACCTCTTACATGGACGTGTATGGCTTTTTAGGGGTTATAGAGATACATACAATGCCCTATATAGACGTAAAAGATTAAATCAATAAGCACAGGGTGTTACTTTCTACACCCCTCTATTTACTTTTTTCACCCCCTCCTCTCATATACTTACAGGTGGTGCCTGCGTAGGACCGACAGTTTTCCTCTCACAAAGGGGGTGTAATAGGAATGGGAACGGGTGTGTATAGAATGACCCATAAGCACATGATTAGTACGAATGGTATGTGTATATCCTCTCTCAGGACGATTGACCACAAGAGGTCCTTTTCGATTGTGTATTTCATGGCTTGTTTGACTGGAGTGTGCCATGATGTAATTATTTCAGAGTAATGATTGTACTTTCTTGTATCAATGCCTTCCTATTGGACTGAGTCAGGATTCTATGCAGTGAAAAGCCTTTAATGATTTATGAATTTTTAGTTTTATCTGTGATAAAAATTATCAAATTTATTATATTTTTAACAGCTTCTCTTTGTTGTATATTTTTTGAACGCAACAACTCTCTCTCTATAGGGCCAAGAGAACAAACAAGGATATAACCAAAGCAAAAAAAAAAAAAAAAAGCGAACAACAGACGGGGGACTTAGGGGACTAGGGGTAGTTCACTAGTGATAGAAACTATCACTCACACTGTCCAATAAGATCGTGCCATGTCATCAACCAAATTTCTATCACTAGTGATAGAAATGTAGGGGGGTGGTATCACTAGTGATGGAATTATATCACTCCCAAATTTAATTTTTATTTTTATAGAATTCTGCCACATTAATCCCAAAATTAATGTCCATGTGTGGGGTGGGCGGCAACATGAACACGTGTTGCAAATGCATGAACTATCAGAGCAGGGGTGGGCGGCAATATGCAGCCTTTTCAAAAGTTCAACGCGTTTTGTTTACAACGCGTTTTGTTTATAACGCGTTTTTTAAACGCCGGCGGCGGTGTAGCGTGATAGTTTAACGCGTTATCGAGCTCCATCACGTACCGCCCCGAGTCCCCTTATAAAATGTCCGTTACATCAAAATTTATCCAGCTCTCCCATCTGGGATTTTGGATATTTGCCCTATTACACCCTCATAAGCCATAAAGAAATGTGTCTTCTTGATTAGCTCCATGGTCTTTTGAACCGGAACAAAGGAATCTTCAAAACCTTTGGTGTTCCGGGCTTCCCATATCCTCTAGACAGTTGCCAGAGCAATGGCGTAAACGAGTCAAATCCCACATCGGCCATAGGTAGGAGAGATTCTTGGTTCACAAAAAATGTCATGCATTCACCAACCCGTTTCGGGCTTTAGCTGGCTGTGGAGCACATGGAAACTCTACAGTTAAGCATGCTCAGGTGCGAGTAATACTAGGATGGGTGAACTCCTTGGAAACCGGGGCAACAAAAAACAAATCCGTAGGTTCATGCAAGGACAACCTATTAAAGACAAAGCGGACAATATTAATCGTGCGAGAGACGAATGTTACAATCATAAGACACTAATGAGTTTAAAATGATATAAGTCTTCTAATTAAGAAGTCTCCAATTGATTTAAGTTGTGAACTACTACCTATCTTATCTACGTACATAATAAGTAGTGTGCAACTAAACTATTCATTGTGTAGTGAGTAGAGCAACAAAAATTTATTTTTCCCACGCAAAAACCCCTAATCGTTAACCTTTACAAAGTGCAACACATCTACCGATAGAGTGAGACCTACAACAAATCACATGAGTATTTGATTCAAACATAAACAAATAACAATGAGCAGCAATTGATTTGGTGATTTCGAAATTACCAATGTTACCTTAGAATTTTTAATGCAAAAAACGCCCTCTAACAAACCCCAAGCAAGCAGGACTCACTATCAATCTTTATATATAAGTTTTTATTTACATATATCAATTCAAATTGAAAATTCTGAACATGTTAACAAGGTAGCAAAATATTTAGTTACATTATTGCTTTCATACGCAACCAAAAGGTGATACACTAAGAAAGGTATTTATGGTTCGCGTCTACATCTTGCTTTGAAATTGAACTTAAGCATGTGTGTGATGGTATGAAAAGGGATACATGTGTTCAAATGGATACTGACCATTGTGTTATGCAACTCCTGTGTGGTTGTGTATATGTGTATGTTTTAATGTTATGGCCCTAAATAAGTTGCTGATTTAATGCTTTTCTTCTTCTTATCAAAAGTATTAGTCAAAAGATATCTTTCAATACACAAATAACGTAAAACTAGAATTAAGTCTAAATGAAGTTTTCAAAATCAAATTAAAAGGTTTCATATAAAATTTCCCTTTTATTATTGATTTTCAAAACGAAAAGTAGATAGATGTAAGAAGCATCTTCTCCAAAATTAAGACAAACAAGGTTGTGTCACTCTCTCCAATTTTACTATTATTTTTCTTTCCGGTTATCCTTTTGTCTTGCAATGCCTTCTTCACGAGATTGTGTCAGAAAACAAATATAAATAAAATTAAAATTCGAAACAAATCCCTCCCTCTTCTCTCGCAACATTATTTCATGTCTTTATCTCCCTCAAACCCAACACCTTTTTTAAGGGATGATCTTTAAAATTATATATAAATGACATAATTTTTTGAACAATTTTCCAATTTACGACTTTAATCTTTTATATTCAAATAAAAATAACGAAAACCACCTAATAACTTTGTATGACGTGCATTGATAATTTATAAATAGATTTAGAAAATAATGAAGTAATCAGTTACATAATCGATTTATGCATTACAAGTAAATAAATTATATAAATATTGTTGTGTTCCACACCAATTTATATATATATATATATATATATATCTATATCTATAATACTATATAATACATCTCCCATGTACAAAAATGTAATTTCCTTTAAAATTTTAAGATGAGATATCAAAAGCCAGTTAAAAACCATAATTTTTTACAATCCTTTTCCCTTTCTACCCTCCTCTCCCTTCAACATCGCAGTCGATTACACGATTACACGACCCCTCTCTCTCTCTTCATGTATTTGCTATTATTAATATCATTAATCTGCCATTTGAATGCAGAATTCCAGTAGTCGACGTTCCCAATCCCCCAACCGAGGCTTTTGGTGGCACCCGGGGTTCTACAAAACCCTAGCAACCAGATCCCCCATCCCAAAACCTGCAATCGCTACAACATAACCGAATTTCTGTCCATAAATCTTCAATTTGAGAAAAAAAGCTTGAAATTCATTCATGGCGATGGCGAAATACGACCTGACACCTCGAATTGCTCCCAATCTGGACCGGCATCTCGTGTTTCCGCTGCTCGAATTCACTCAGGAGCGTGAACTGTACCCGAACGATCAGATTCTCAAAGCAAAGATCGAGCTTTTGAAACACTAATATGGTTGATTACGCTATGGATATTCACAAGTCTCTGTACCACACGGATGATGTTCCTCAAGGTATTCAAAGTTTTTATTTATGTTAGGGTTTTAGTTATTGTTTTTGGCTGTTTTGGCTGGATATTTGTGGTTTTGGGTTGTGTGAATGAGAACTTATGTTGCTGTTTGAATTTTGTATGTGTTTGATAATTGGATGAAAAATGACAAAAAGTTGATTCTGAGGCGTCTTTGATATTTGTACGTGTTTTCTGCACCTGAGGTGTGTTTTCTTGGCGAAAAGTTGATTCTGAGGTACATAGTAGGGGACACTTAATGTTCTAATATCAGCTGCTAAAGTAGAATCTGTCAAGAGAGTGGTGTATTTCTCAATTATATACTCGTAGAATGTCTTAATTTATGATTCTTTTAATATCAATCTTTTGTGCACTTATCTACGCCTCACTTTTCTTGACTCTTTCAAGTAGATTCTTGCTTGTAATAAAGTATCCCGATATATCTGCATGAAGAATATTTTTAATATGTAAAATTTACTTTAATAATGGCTTATGTTATGTTGATACAGCATATCCCCAAAGTTAATGGAGACATACCTTTAGTCGACGAAGCTACTTCTGATCATCAAAGGTTGTTGGACAGGTTTCACATCTCTTATGCTCATACGACTGTTTGATTTTTGTGATATTGTATCATTATATACATGCATAATTAATATATTAATATGAGATATTGTATCATTATATACATGCATAATTGTGTATTTTTTTATGTTACACTTGTTTGCTTTCAGGTTGCAGGTGTATAACCTGATTGAATCTAAAGTTCAAGCCGACGGTAACTGTAAGGTCGGTTATGTTTTATAAAATCAGAAAATTTTGTTATAACTGTAACCGCTTTGTTATGCTATATATAAAGTGGTAACTGCTAAAGCATTTGGAACCAAAATGGGTCAATTTTTTCACTCAATGGGTCAAAATGGGGCAATTAAAATTCCATCTCATATGTTTTCGGGTCAAAACGGGTCGCCAACTTCAAACAAATAGATTCGGTTCGGATTGAGTTTCGGGCGGCCGGGACGGGTTTCGGATCGGAACGTAGTTGGTTCGGATCGGCAGTGGTTTCTGCACGGGATGGGTTTCGGGCCGACATGAGTTTTCGCACGGGACGAGGTTCGAGTCGGGACGGGTTTTATATGCATATATGTGTATATAAACTTTTTGTCTTTATGCTTTCTATATGCATATATGTGTATATAAACTTTTTGTCTTTATGCTTTGTTAATTGGTAGCTCTTAAGGTTTAAGAACATTACAACACTAACCAATGCATCCCTTTGCAGTTTATGAATGGATCAATATTCTAGCAATGTAGTTAACTATTTTTGTAGGTATGACAATGTAACCTTTAAGGGACTGGTGTTAACATCAAATGACTATCGGAATTGGTACTGTGTCTGGTACAGTTGGACCACAAGTTTTGAAGATTTGCTATCATTTGGTGAACCATTCCCGACCCGACTTTATTAATAGTAACTTCCTTGTGAACTCTATGTGCTTTTTCTAACTTGAATGTGTTTGTTAACTGACGGTTGTTTATGTTCAATGAGAAAACTGTAAGTTTTAATTTTGTATTTCGTCATACTTGGTAAAAATAAAGGTATTTGTTCTGTTGGTTTAGGTCCAAAAAGCCCGCAGAGGATGGGCAGCTAATATTCCACACTGCAGATAAAATTTATCACCTACAGTTATTAACTTTAACCTGGTTTGGAAACTTGTTGTTGGTAGCTATTGTTTGGATATTTGAAGCACATACATACCCTCTATTCAGGTCTGGAGCATGTGGAGGTGGGGTTTTTTATAAAAAAAAAATATTTTCAATCACCGCAACACTTCAAATATGTGATGTGTGCCTTTGGCTTTTGGGACCCATATGCTATGAGCACCTCACGTTTTTTTATACAAAGTTTTGAAAAATCTTTTAAAATGTAACAACTTTTGAATTTGTTTTGACAGGAGTAATGCTCTTAAAGAAGGGTAAGGATTGTTTGATATGTCATGAGTTTTCGTTTCAAACTAACCAAATTGTGTATATTGTATCCTTTGATAACTGGGGCTCAATAAAGGTTTCTTCCCCGCCTTCAACAATGTGTCAGTGATAACATGGTTATGGTTAAGGTCAGTTCTCCTAAATCATGGATTAGCACTACTGTTATCTTTCGGTCTTGAAACTAGAGACAGCAAAACGGGCCTGTTAGTTGGGTTGGATAACAAGTCAAAATGGGTAGATTTTTGTGCAGGTTGAGTTGGGTTGACCCACTAACGTTTATATATAAATGCACCGTTTTTATTAATCTAGATTATAAATGGTTTCTTTTCGTCGGTTAAATGTAGACATTGATCTGAAATGATTGGTCGTGGCTTATAAATGCACCGTTTTTATTAATCTAGATTATAAATGGTTTCTTTTCGTCGGTTAAATGTAGACATTGATCTGAAATGATTGGTCGTGGCTTGTTCATGAAGAAGGCTCAGCGAAGACGAACAAATTTGTCGAGTTGGTTTTTTGTATATATAAATTTACTACAAGAGTTGCAAAAAAAATAGTGTAATGTGATACATTCTGTAGTTCGCTTTATATCTACTTCAAATGATTGGTGGTGACTTGTTCAGGAAACCTATCGCGTAACTTATTATTTGGATCTCATGTGTTTGGCTTGGGTCTCAACAATATAGTATACTGCACACCTTGTTTTTTTATTTCACTTCCAACACCATATCAAGCCCCCATGACCAATGAAGAATCAAGTATTTTTTTTATTTCTATCCGTCTGATATAATGATGATACATGATTATCTATTCATCATCAGTTTACCAAGCTTCATACCAATTGTAATTATGTGTAGCATCCTAAAGCATTATCCAAAAATGCACTTTTCTATGTGATGTGAATTGAAATTGGGAATTCCCTACGTCGGTACATTGGGACCAAAATGTACTGAATTTGATGCTCATTGTAAGTGTGTTTCTACATTTTAATAATTCAAAATCAAAACAGTTTAATATATAGTTACTTGTCTTGTTAATAATAATAATTATAGTTGTTTTGTTTTGTTTTTCTACATATGGTCGTATGGGTGAAAATTATGGTCATATAGGTCGTATGATGGGCAAAAAGTGGTCACACAGGTCGCCGGATCAAAATGAGTCACAGGTACGGATTGTGTGACAAGCGAAAAATGTCATACGAATTGTGTAACGTCAACATTTGTAATGGACATCATAATTGAATCTTCTAAGTTAAGACATCACTTTTGCATCGTTGTTAGTTCAATTGGCTTTTGATTTCATGCAATAAAATGTTATAAATAGCTTAGATCAATTTTTTGTTCTTATGTGATTGCTTTTATAAAAAATCTTAATATCAGTTTTCTTTCACTTTTTTCATTGATCATTATGTGTACATGCATTCCAAAATGAGGCACTTAATGTCTACATTGAGCATTCTTGGTATCACAACCACGTCCAAATCATTGTCGCAGTAAGCCAAAGTTCCGCCGCAACGCGCGGGTCTCCCACTAGTATATATATATAGGTAAAGAGTAAAATACAAATGCGCTTATCGTACGATACGTACGCGATTATCCCAGCCGTTCGATCAGGTGCAGATCTGGTGCGAATTCAATACATATCGCATATGAAAAAATGGTTAGCATGGGGTAGTGTGAAAAATGGCATGGGGTGTGTAGATGGACAAAATCGCATGTGGAAGATTTGAATATCGCATGTGAAAAAATGGCATGGGGTAATGTGAAAAATGGCATGAGGTGTGTAGAATCGCATGTGGAAGATTGAATATCGCATGTGAAAAAATGGCTAGCATGGGGTAATGTGAAAAAGAGCATGGGGTGTGTAGAATCGCATGTGGAAAATTGAATATCGCATGTCAAAAAATGGCATGGGGTAATGTGAAAAATGGCATGGGGTGTGTAGAATCGCATGTGAAAAATTGAATATCGCATGTGAAAAAATGGCTAGCATGGGGTAATGTGAAAAATGGCATGGGTGTGTAGAATCGCATGTGGAAAATTGAATATCGCATGTGAAAAATCTGTGTGTGTGTGTTACTGTTCATCTTCTTCCATTGTTGGTCGATCATTGTCAGTCTTCTTCCGTTTGACCCTTACAACTCCCAAATTAGTAGTTCTTACTATCGATATCGCACTAAAAGGAACGAAGGGAGGTTGGGGAAGAAGATTTTCAGGTTTTTGAATTTGATTTAGGGTTTGATTTTGAACCATCATCGGTCAATTACAGAGATTTATGACCTCGCAATGACGTTTTTAACCTTCCTGATATGATTTAGATCTATTAAAATGATTAATTTAATCATTTAAATTAGTTTCGCCCGCGTTTGATCGATTGAAGATCGTACGGCTGAGGGCATCGCGTACATAATGTATGATAAGAGGTATTGTACGTTAACCGGCCTATATATATATATATATATATATAGGGTAGGGTTCTAGCGTGAACACCCTCCCAAGAGTGAACTGCGTGAACTTATATGGACCGTTGATCTTTATCATCTTGAGATTATAAGAGAATGGCATGATTGTAATTATTGGGTTAATTTTGTATAATTAATTAAATATAAAAGGGTATTATTGTACATATACAATTAGTAAATATGGAATCTAATAACCGAAAAGTTTAATTTGTTGAATTCTTCATAAACTTTCCTAAAAAAACGTGCACCTCCAAATTTTTTTCAATATCTATCATTATCTCTTCCACATTTTGTGTTTTTATCTAAAAAATGAAGGTAGAGAGACAAAGAGTGCGACGGAGAAGAGTACAGGGCGCCGACGAACAGTCATTGCAGTCATCATCATCTTCGGTCAGAAATCTGTAAAGGATTATCAAGCAACCAAGGTACACCGATGTATTCCCCATGTTTATTTGATTTGCTGTCTTCAAAATTCGTAATTTTTTTGTTTTTCTGTTCTACTGGAGTGTTAGGGTCATTTTTATTCAACAACCATCAATCTCCATCTCTTTCATTACCGTCTTCATTGATTTAACAAGTTAGGTGATCTTGCTCTGTTTTTATTCGAGTGTAGGCACTTTTGTTTGCTTTAGATAACCTATAATCTATGATTTACACATGTGTACATTGTCTTTAAATCGGGTGAGATGGTAGAAAATTCTCGCTGTACACATGTGTACAGCGTAGTTAACAAGGCTGACATTTGCTCTGTATTTTATTTTTGCTCTGTTTTTTTTATTATGTACACATGTGTACTGCTTGCCCAGAAGTGTTAATTTTATGAATGTGAATTTATAAAATGTGTACACATGTGTATGTCTACTATAAGGTGAATTATTCTATTTATGTATTGTTTGTATTTCATGTGTACACCTGTGTACTAATTTGTATGTGCTTTGTTACACAGTGTACTCGTATGTTTGTTCTTTGGGGGACATACGGTTAATTGTAAAGATTATTAATTGTAATGTCTTATTTGCAGTAAATTGGTGTTTGAAACTGCAACTAGCATTAGGTTGTACCATTTTCAAATGATGGATTTACAACCAAGTATATGGATTAATGATGGAGTCATAAATTACTTTGCATCAATGCTAAACTATGAGGAAAAGGAGCGAACAAGCGGAGCAAATATTTTCGGGGATGCTGATAAAATAAAAGGAACAAAGCCGCGATTGTTCGGCCATACCGCCAAGAAGGCGTGCTTGAAACGTTTGAGAAAGAAATACGCAATAAAGCTAGTAACTTCAAAGGTCAACAAACACCGTAGTCGCATCATGGCTGAAGCAGTCGGACATGACAAGGCGAGTGGAATAGGTTGTAATTAGTACGCATATGTTGGTTGACATTATTAAACGTGTGATGGTCTGATGTTTTCGTATATTGACTATATTAAACATGTGGTGTTTGGCAGTCTAAAAACATTTGATGTTTTGTTTTGTTTTTTTTTTTTTTTTGAAACAGTGGAACACAAGTTGATTTTGTATTTGTATGGCTTTTTTTTTTGTTTTTTAGACTAATTGACATGTTACTGTACCTAATATAGGTTATGTATAATAAATTTCATTCAATACTTTCACAATACATATGTGCATAGTTGTAACAGAGTAAACTCGGTACACATGAGTACATATTGTGTAAATATCCAAGTACACCCGTGTACAGACATAGTAAGCAGATAAGTACACATGTGTACATATAATATACATTATATAAAACATATATTATTTAGTGTAGTACACTACTGTTCGGATTTTTCATATTAGGTACACATGTTTCATATTTTTCCAATAAAAAGGATGTTGTTTCTTTATTTGTGTATTTGTTAAGACATATTACAAGTCATACCGTTGAAGAAATAAAAATGTTATGCATGTCTACCTATGTATGTAATGTAGAAAAACAATAACTGTAAGTTATAACAACTCATATAATGTCGCGTTAAACAATCACAAAATCAATGATAAAACGCTTCAATAATAATCACAAAACAATCACAAAATACGGAAGTTCCGTATCATCAATATGGGTATCAAATGTGTAATTAACTTTGTTTTCGTTGCGTGCTTTGAATTTGTCAATTATCATTTGCGCGTCTCTATCACTAATAAAATCTCGAATGTCTCGTACCTAGTCCCATTAGGAGTTTCATAGACGTTACTCGCAACCGACTCTGCACAATTACATTACAAAAGGTTGGTTAAAAATAGGACAACAATGTTGAGGGTCTTCAAAGGCTCATTAACTAAAATTGTGCTATTTACATGCAACGACAATTGTATTATACACATGAGTACTATCGTATTGGCATGTATAGAAGAAGCAGTACACATGTGTACCTCGGACCTAAAAATTATACATAAACAAAAAATGACTAAAAACTTAAGTTTTACAAACCTGGTTTTATAGTGGACTGCCGGAAAAAAGGTTTTCCATAAATAAACCTGGGACGGAGACGGCAATAATCGGACCTAAATATTACAAACTCTAATTATTCTTCGCCGGAATCTTAGTCCGGCTCCGATTAATGTCTGACGGAACAATTGAAGGCGACGATAATAATCTATCTTCCGGCAATGACAATACCCAGTCAAGTAGCGGCAAGGATGAAATTAACGACGATGGCAATAATCGATCTTCCCGCGATATATGACGGCAATGATGCAATTGACGGCGACGGCAATAATCGATCTTCCGACGAGATATGACGTTATGAACATAAATGGAAATCAACTGCCTTTTTCGATTAAATATTCGCCAGAATCCAATCCGTCTCCGATTAATGTTCGTCGGAATCTTATGCCGTCTCCGATTAATGTTCACCAGAATAGTTGAGCTTCTGATGAAAAATATGAACGTGATGAACTGGGTTTATGAAGATCAATATGGTTGAATTCGATAAATATAGTCGAGCTTCTGATAAAAAATATGAACATGACGAACTGGGTTTATGAAGATAAATATGAATGATAAAAGTTGAATTCGAAATCTGGTGAATGGATTGAAAATATGGTTGTTTGTTAAACAATTAAGATGATAATCCTCTAATTTTTTAAAATATAAAAACGAACTGGTTGTGTGGTAACTGATTTCAATTATGAAATTAATGATTTAAAGTTATTTTTTATATATAATTACAATCCTAACCTTATCAACTCTAAAGGAAATCAAGGGTCCAGATCAGTTCACGCAGTTCACTCTTGGGATTTTGTTCACGTTTGAACCTAATCCTATATATATATATAGGGGAGGGTTATCTTGAGAACGCTAAATATTGCGAGAACCGTGAGAACGAATGAGAACACCAATCAAAACCAATTTTCTTAATACAAACCTCATTATAATTAAGATACAACATCAAAAAAAGAATTTACAACATCAAATAATCCATTTCTCCCTTTAAAATCACTCTTTTTAGATTTTTTACACATGTGTAAATATGACAGATTTACACATGTGTAAATGGCAAACTTACACATGTGTAAATTTTCTTTATTTACGAATTCACATAAATTTAAACGTGTAAATTAAATTTCTAACATTGTATTCGAATAATAATGATAAGTGTAGAGATTTTTTTTGAATTTGATTCGTTTTTGACCAAGTTCTCTCGGTTTTTTTATTTGTTCTCACGGTTCTCACAATATTTAGCGTTCTCATTTAAACCCTCCCCTATATATATATATATATATATAGGAGAAGTTTCCGTCAGGAACCACCCTTTATTGCGAGAACCAATGTGAACACAACAAAAAATACCTAAAAAAATCTAAAAAGCACACAATTTTTTAATATTTTTTTTATTAAAAATCACTACTTTTTGTCAATATTTTTTTTAATTTTTTGGAGACTAAAACTAGCGATTTTTTTTTATAAAAAATAGTAATTTTTTGTGTTTTTTAGATTTTTTTTTAGGTTTTTGGGGGGGTTTAGCTTTATGGTTTAGTTTTTACCATTTAGCTTGGGTGGGTGGGTTAAGTTTTTTTAGGGGGTTTAGCTTTATAGTTTAGTTTTTAGCATTTAGCATGGGTGGTGGTGGGTTTTTTTTAAGTTTTAGGTGGTGTAGTGGATTTATTTCGTTGTGTTCACATTGTTCTCGCGGTTCTCGCAATAAAGATGGTTCTCGAATGAACCGCGAGAACCAATGTGAACACAAACGGTAATTCCTAAAAAAATCTAAAAAACACCCAAATTTTTTTTTTATTTTCTTACTATTTTTTTTTGAAAAATCGCTATATTTTGTTAATAAAAAATGAAAAAAAATTTCAAAAAAAATAAATAAATTTCGAGTAACAGTTATCCATGCACATGTGCATATTTATCATTTCTTTGTTAAATTCCGTAATTCATTACAAATAATAGTCAATTGCACTTTCATTTACACTACCACGTGTAATACACTACTTTTTACGTTAACGATATTAGAAATACACATGTGCATCTATATGTATCAACATGAAATAAAGTGTTTTGGTACACTACTTTCTCTTTCATCTATCATTCCATCCATAATACACAAGCATGCACATGTGCATTTTTGTCATTTCTTTAACAAATTCCGTAATTCATTACACATATTAGACAATTGCACTTTCATTTACACTACCATATGTAATACACTACTTTTTACATTACCAATATTAGAAATGCACATGTGCATTTATATGTATCAACATGAAATAAGGTGTTTTGGTACACTACTTTGAATATACTTTCCCTTTCATCTATCATACTATCTATAATACACTACCATTACCTCCTACCAGCCATAATACAATACCATTACCTCCTACCATCCATAATACAATATCATTAACAATATTTTCACTTTATTACATGTATGTAAACACCATTTATATCATCCAATCAACATATTACATCATAAATTGACAACTATAAGCAAACCATCAACCACTAGATATAACTAACCAAAAAGCCTGTATATGAGCCTACTTCTCCATTCAAAATCACAAACTTTTTTGTACCAAAACACGTTATATCATGGTTATCCCTAATGATGCACATGTGCATTTTGAATATTGGTAATGTAAAAAGTAGTGTATTACTAATGGTATTGCAAATTAAAGTGCAATTCTCTATTCCTGATAACGTATTACCGAATTTGTCGAAGTAATGATATACATATGCACATGTGCATGGATAACTGTTACTCGAAAAAAAAAAGTTTTTTTTTATGGTAACGAAATATAGCGGTTTTAAAAAAAATATTAAAAAAATAATAATTTTTGAGTGCTTTTTTGATTTTTTTTTAGTTTTTTTTTGTGTTCACATTGGTTCTCGCGCTTCTCGCAATAAGGGTGGTTCTCGCATGAACCTTACCCTATATATATATATATATATATATATATATATATATGACAAAGATCCGTTAGGAACCACCCTTTATTGTGAGAACCAGTGTGAACACAAACAGTAATTCCTAAAAAATCTAAAAAACACCCACAAATTTTTTTTTAATTTTTTTACTATTTTTTTTGGAAAAATCGTTATATTTTGTTAATAAAAAAAATTCAAAAAAAAAAATTCGAGTAACAGTTATCCATGCACATGTACATATGTATCATTTCTTTGTCAAATTCCGTAATTCATTACAAATAATAGTCAATTGCACTTTCATTTACACTACCACGTGTAATACACTACTTTTTACGTTAACAATATTAGAAATGCACATGTGCATCTATATGTATCAACATGAAATCAGGTGTTTTGGTACACTACTTTTTCTTTGATTTATCATTCCATTCATAATACACAAGCATGCACATGTGCATTTTTGTCCTTTCTTTGACAGATTCCGTAATTTATTACACATATTAGACAACTGTACTTTCATTTACACTAACATATGTAATACACTTCTTTTTAAATTACCAATATTAGAAATGCACATGTGCATTTATATGTATCAACATTAAATAAGGTGTTTTGGTACACTACTTTGAATACACTTTCCCTTTCATCTATCATACCATCCACAATACACTACCATTACCTCCTATCAACCATAATACAATACCATTAACTGCTACCATCCATAATACAATACCATTAACAATATTTTCACTTTATTACATGTATGTAAACACCATTTATACCATCCAATCAACATATTACATCATAAATTGACAACTATAACCAAACCATTAACCATTAGATATAACTAACCAAAAAACATGTATATGGGCCTACTTCTCCATTCAAAATCACAAAGTTTTTGTACCAAAACACGTTATATCATGGTTATCCCTAATGATGCACATGTGCATTTTGAATATTGGTAATGTAAAAAGTGGTGTATTACTAATGGTATTGTAAATTAAAGTGCAATTGTCTATTCCTGATAACGTATTACCGAATTTGTCGAAGTAATGATACATATGCACATGTGCATGGATAACTGTTACTCGAAAAAAAAAGTTTTTTTTTTATGTTAACGAAATATAGCGATTTTTTTTAAAAAAAATATTAAAAAAAAAATTTGAGTGTTTTTTTGATTTTTTTTAGATTTTATTTTGTGTTCACATTGGTTCTCGCGGTTCTCGCAATAAGGGTGGTTCTCGCATGAACCTTCCTGTATATATATATATATATATATATATATATATCTAGGGTGAGGTTCTAGAGTGAACTAGAACAAATCATAGACATTGATTTAAATCATCAAATTGTAAAATACATTAGTATATTTTTATCATCAAATTTTAGCCATTGATTTATACTTATGTATTAACAATCAAGGACTAGAATTTTTTCACTAGTGTTCACAATTAACGAAATTATTCACAAATGAACCTAAGCATATATATATATGTATATAATATATATGTATAACCCAATGAATAATCAATTTTAATATACGCTCCAAAACACACACACACTATCATGTAAAAAGGATTATAAATACTCTTTTCAAATGTTCCTTCACTACATATAAACACTTGGCTTTTTATGTATTTTTGAACCCTTGCCTCTTCCCTCTTCTCTCTTCCATATCCTCATTCATGTATTTTGTTTCTCTCTCTACATATTGATTTTTGAGTCAAAAACAAGAGAGAGAGTATGGGCAAGGCTTCACGCTGGTTCAAGTCTTTGTTGGGTATGAAGAAACACAAACAAAATACACCAACACCACCGTCACCACCACCACCACCGCCGGTGGATATAAACCCTCCACCGTGTAACGATCCCACTTGGTTGACATCTTGCACGTCAGCAACAGAGAAAGAACGGAACAAACATGCAATTGCTGTTGCTGCAGCCACCGCCGCCGCAGCTGATGCCGCCGTCGCCGCCGCACAGGCCGCCATGGCGGTGGTGAGACTCACCAGCCTCGGCAGAGGAACGCTTTTTAACGGCGGCGGAGACAGATGGGCTGCCGTTAAGATTCAAACAAACTTTAGAGCTTATTTGGTATGAATTTTTTTAACAGTACATTAATTTTCGGAAATAATATTAGTTGAATGTGTTGTCTGCATGTTTGTTGTGATCTGTATTGTAGTGTTTGTGTTTATGCATTGTAGATTAGATACTTTATGCTGTTTGGTGTTCCTAGTAGACTGTGAAGGCAAGTACATTAGTATCAAGTACTTCATTAATCATTGCTCATCTGTCTTTATTTCTCTTCATTGTTTCATATATTTATTTATTATAAATTCTTGTAGCTATAATTTGAGTGACAAATTTCAAATTTTCAAAATTTTTCAGTGTTTCATGATCATTGGGAAAGTTAAAAAAACATTTATACATGGTTTGATAAGATTTTAAAAATTAAAAAGGAAAGGTATTATTACATAACCGCCTGCCAACAGGGTGGTCGTCCATTGGCAAAACCAATGCCTGTAAACACCTTGTGAGAGGAAGATGTTTTGTGTTCAAGTCCCACAAACAATATTAGTAAAAAAATTTGCAGTTAAAAAAATTACATAACCGCCTTGTATATATATACACACATTTAAAACAATTAATATGTTTTAGTGGTTATAAGTTATTAGTTTATGTTACTTTGAAGTTGCCTTTACCTAGGTATGATTGTTGAATTTGTTGCTCTCCTAATCGGTATCTCCAAAATTATGCATTTTCTATATTTAGTATTTTATGCTTTGATCACCAAGCACGGTATTTTTGTCATTTTGGTTTGATTTAACGTACATGACACGTTTGAAAAGTTTGATGACAAAAATATTGGTCAAACTTTGTTGACTCCGAAATTATTTTCACTTTATTTATTTATTTTTTAATTTATAAATATATACACATATGGGAAGGTTCTATGCAGAACACAAAATATTGCGAGAACACGCAGAACACAATAAATCGCCTATTTTTTCAATCCTAAAAACCTAAAAAGTAAATGAAAATGTTGCAAATATAAGATTTATTGTTTCTCACACTAGAATTTAAAACAAAATCTGAATTTTTTTCACTTTTTGTATGTGTAGGTTAAATTACCAACATGTATGTTAGCTACGTGTAGGTAAAAAAACATGGGTTTTTATGTATATATAACACATATATGAATGTAAGAAACATAAAATTAAAAAAAAATGAAACTTAATCCCAAAATTTAGTGTTTTAGAGTTGTTCTTTTTGTTCTCGCAATAGTTAGGGGCTGTTTAGTAGCCTCTTAATGATCATTCAGATGCTACCTCTTAATGGTTTAAAACCTCTGAATGAATAAGAGGTAACCTCAAGTCTGAATGGTTAAGAGGCAACCTCTGAATGGTAAATCATCACATGTCACATTCTTCTACCTTCTCATTGGTAAAATTCTTAATGGTTCCATTAAGATGTAGCCTCTTAATGACCATTCAGATGCTACCAAACAGCCCCTAGTGTTCTGTAATGATCCTGATCCTATACACACACACACACATATATATATATATATATATAGAGAGAGAGAGAAAGGTTAACATACAAAAAGCCTTATCATACATCACGTAGGAGACAATGGTAACCGTTGGATCAGGGGTATAATCACGCATGGGACCACATGGGACCACATAATCACGCATGGGACTATAATCACACACGTTCTATGATAATAACGCACGTTATATATTTTGTCATGTATGTTAATGTAGGTTAAGCCCTGAAGTACATTATACTTTCTCTCTATATATATATATATATATATATTTTAATTTTAGTTGGATTTTGATTTGTGTTTTAGGCAAGAAAGGCTCTAAGAGCTTTAAGAGGAATAGTGAAGCTACAGGCTCTTGTTAGAGGGTTTCTTGTGAGGAAAAAGGCAGCTGCAACTTTATATAGTATGCAAGCTCTCCATAGAGCCCAGACTGCTGCTCGGTCCCAACAACGGGCCCGCTGCTTGGTTAAAGTTCGTAGGGCTCAACCCGAAACCCGTCACCGAAAATCGACCGTATGATCCCTTTTATTGTTCCTTGCAACCATTTTTAATAACAAAATTGTGATTTTTAATACTAAATTAGTGACAAATATTATTTTTTTAGGAGAGATTTGATCATGAGACAAGAAGTGAATTCCATAGCAAGAGGCTCTCAACTTCATACGAATCAACAACTAATTCACATGATGAGAGCCTAAAAATAGTTGAAATCGACACGTATAGACCACATGCGAGATCCAGGCGTATACACTCATGTACAACCGACTCTAGTGACGAATCACATTACCACCACAACATGTCATCTCCCCTGCCTTGCAATATCGCTACACGTAAGACAATCGAGTGTGGGCATTTTCATGATCCCGAGTGGGGATTCATCGGTGAAGATTACAAATACTCAAACACCACTCAAAGCACGCCTCGTTTGGCCAAGTTATACGGGTCAAACGTGCCTCCAACTCCCGCAAGAAGTGTATGCGGGGACGGCTATTTTAGGCCTTACTTGAACCATCCAAGTTACATGGCGAACACACAATCATTCAATGCGAAACAGAGGTCTCATAGTACTCCTAAGCAAAGGCCAGAGTTGGGGACAAAAAGGAGGCAATCTCTTATTGAAATAATGGCATCAAGAAGTAGTTTTAGTGGCTTGAGGATGCAAAGGTCTTGTACGAAAGCTCAAGAAGGTATAAACTCATAAAGGATTTGATGTTTATAAACTTTATCATTACTTTGTGTTTGATAAAGAAGTAGAGATAAGGGATGTTTGTCTTGTAAGTAAACAAGAAGGGCCTGTTTTTCTTCTCTTTTAGACCAAGTTGTTTGGGTGAAAGAGCTCTTCTTTTATTAATTTAATGTCTTCTTTTTGCAAACAAGGATGTTTATATGTGTTGTAAAATTGATTTTTGATATTTTATTAATTTAATGTCTTAAATATTTTATCAGTTTTTTAAAAATTATAAGATAAAGTCGAGTATCACTCGTTAATGACGAGTAGAAAACTCAGCTATTGCGACCGAAAAAGGACGCAAAATTGGTGACAAATTTGGTCCGCAAGCATAAGGTTGCAAAATTAGCAACTAAACAAGGACCAGAAGTACAAAGTCGCTAAATTAGCAGCCAAACAAGTTTCGGATGCAATTCGGTCACAAAAATCTTAACTTTTTAATTAGCACTAATTTAAATATACCGGTCACAAACTAGTCACAACATGTGAAAATAGAACACGATCACAAATTAGTCGCAAAAATTGCGACCTTCTAAGCATGGCCATAAAATGGGTAAAAAACATAAAATTTAATATTAAAAGTACTCACAAAAATATATTCTCCATGGAATCGTTAAATCATGACTTTAAAATTAAATGATTTGAAAACAAATTCCAAATAGCGATCACAAAATATGTTACCTAGAAATGATATGAAAAAAAAAATCTAAATAGCGATCAACCTAAATATGTTAAAAATATACTGATGGGTAGAGAGATATGGTGATGGGTAGAGAGATATGGATAGAGTTAGAATCTGTGTATATAATTATTTTATTTATTATCTTGTATAATTATCTAATTTAGTATTTAGGGGAAAATGGACTAAACTACTCTTATGTGGGTTTCATTTTATTAGACTTAACCATGAAAACTAACTGAGTTACGGCTAAAGAACGTAACGTGTAAGGGTTTACAAATATCAAGTATTTTTTTTGTACTTTTTAAATACAAAGAACACACTTTGCAATATAGTGTTAAAATAAATGATGTATAAAATCTTTGTAAGCCTTCTTTCTTTCTTTATTTTTTTTCTTTTGATCTTATTTTTTTTTTAATCTGAAACAAATACATTAATTTTATTTTTGAAAATTAACTATCATTAAACACAGCAAACACGACCTTCAAAGCAAGGACCGGCCGCAACAACCAAAATTACAACATATACAATGGGGAACGACACCAATCCTTCCAAACTAAACTAACAACATTGCTTCTATTCTTAAACCATAAGAAGGACATAGACTTAACTCTCGCTAAGATGTCCGAAATATTAGCTTTGTTGCCATTGAAAACCAAGTCGTTCCTTGCGTTCCAAAGCGTCCACATAGTGACCATAACTATACCGTGCACAATCCTCTTCCTTATCTTGCTACCTTGAATCTTCTTGTAAACTTCCAACAAGTCTTGGATATCGAAAGCAAAGATAGGAGCAATGCCGATCCATCTACTTATAGTGTCCCACACATTGCTAGCTATGATACAATCTGCAAACGCATGTAAGACTGTTTCCTCTTCCGAGTCGCACCACGGACAAAACGCATCCGATAAAGCCACATGACTCTTAATCAATTCCTTCTTAGTCGGAAGCCTATTCAAAGCCACTCTCCAAACCATAATATGACACTTTATCGGCACCCATGGCGTCCACTTTAACCCGAAGTTCACCTCCACGTCGCTCCGTTTTTGAATAAATTCTCTAACCGATTTAGTAGAGAAGCTCCCATCTTTACTACCACCCCAAAGCCAATCATCACTAGACTCGGAAAAAGTCAACCTGTCAATACAAGAAACAAGCTGGATCCACTGTATGAAAGCGTCGACTGAGACAATCTGTCTGCTCCAATTTGCCACGAAGACCCATCTGGAGCCCCTCTTCTTTACACGGTCCGTAATGGTGCAGTTTTTATCCGTTTCAAGATTAAAAAGAATCGGCCATCGCTGCTTTAAGCTCTCACCCCCTGCCAAGCATCTAACTAGAATCTAATCGAGTCTCCCTTTCCAAGCGAAGGTTTGATCAAAGTATGCAGGAAAACATTCCCTACTTTAACCTCTCCCACAGCTTTAACAATGCTCTTCCAATTCCCAGCCGCGTGATTATTGACCGGCAAAGAGACCCATTCTTTTTTATTTTTGTGACAAACATCAATTATCCTTCTCCATAAAAGACCCGGGTACCGTCGATATCTCCAAGCCCATTTAAACAAGAGCGCCTCATTAACCTCTTTCAACTTTTTAATTCCCAAACCTCCTTGATTTTTCGGGGTAGTAACCTTGTCCCAACTAACCCAATGAATTTTATTTATGTCACTAGAACCGGACCATAAAAACCTTTTCATGATTTTCTCAAGGTTGTCAATTACCTTCCCCGGAGCTTTGTATAATGAAAAGTAATAAATAGGAAGGCTCGCAAGGACCGATTTAATAAGCGTGACCCGCCCCCCAATTGAAAGAAGTTTTGCCTTCCACAACGCAAGTCTAGCTTCAAAAACCTCTATCACTTTCTTCCAATTTCCACTCTTGTTCATATTTGCTCCCACTCGAATACCCAAATAATCAAGCGGGAAATCACCCCGTTTACACCCCAAAAAAACCGCCATCTCATCTACCGCCACTTGACCAATCCCAATCCCAGTAAGATTTGACTTATTGATGTTAATTTTCAGCCCCGAGACAACAAAGAAACATCTCAATATACGAGCCATGTTGAGAACATTACCCTTCGACCACTCACCAAGGATTAGAGCATCATCAGCGTACAAAAGATGGGATAAACTAACCTCTTCTTTTTTTAATTGGACCCCTTTAAATTCACCAATCCAAATCGCTTTGTAAATAACACAAGAGAGCGCTTCCATAACTACCAAAAACAAGAAAGGGGACAACGGGTCTCCTTGTCTAAGCCCTTTATGGCACGAGAACTCAAACGTAGGAGACCCATTAACTAGGATCGAGGACCTAGCCGATTTCAAAATTCCCAAAACCCACATACACCATCTCCCCGGGAAGTGCATTTGCTCCATAATTGAGATAAAAAACTTCCAATTACTGTTATCGTAAGCCTTCTCGAAGTCTATCTTTAGAACAAAAGCCTTTCTTTTCCTTCTTTTCAACCACTCAATCACCTCATTTAGAACTAGAGGCCCGTCCAAAATGTATCTATCTTTTAAGAAAGCGGATTGTGACTCGGAAATGACTTCCCCCATAACCTCCTTTATCCTGTTAGCCAAAATCTTCGAGATCACTTTACTAACCATACCTATTAAATTAATAGGACGATAATATTTCATATTGATCGGATTCTTGCATTTCGGTACCAAAGTAATAAACGACGAACTACATTCCGGGCTAATGACCCCCGAATTATAGAACTCGTTCATGATATTAAAGAAGTCTTCTTCCAAATCCCCCCAGAATTTTTGAACAAAATTAAAATTAAAGCCATTTGGGCCCGGGGCTTTATCTTTCCCGCACTCAAAAACCGCACACTTGATTTCTTCTTTGGAAAATACCCGAACCAAACCATCTTGCTTGTTTTGTGGAACCGTCTTCAAACCATCACAAATCAACAAGAGGCGATCATCGTACATCTCTTTAAAGTGGTCCCGAAAGAATTTTAGGACTTCTCGTTTAATAATCGTAGGTTCCGTCTTCCAATCTCCACCCACTTCAATACCCGGGATAGCATTCGAAGCCCTCCTGCCGTTTATAATTCTATGGAAAAAACCAGAGTTATCGTCACCTTCCGCTGCCCAATTCACACGAGCTCGCTGATGAAGGTCTTTATTTCTAGCTTGCGCAACCTCTGCTAGTTTCAGTCTACATTCTTCCAAGGTCCACAACTCTTCTTCAGTCAAATCTCTTTGTTCCATGTAGACTTCCAAGGCTTCCATTTCTTTTTTACAAAGCTCCTCTTCCTCTGTTTGTTTTTTGCGGTAGCTGTCTTTCCAAATGCGCAACAAATACATTAATAGGGCATTCAGAATTATTACTTCTTAAATTCATTTACTACTTTGGTTACAATACTAATGATAAAACATATAATAATGTTAAAAGATCAAATATAAACAACCTTATCGTACAAAACGTACGAAAGACATGGAAAGATAAAAAAACGTGGTGTCATTTTTGTAATTATTTACTCGTAGAGTAATTATGAAAATTACCCTACAAATGATTCTGTAGGGTAATTTTGTAAAATGACATTGTATGGTAATTTTGATCATGTAGGGTAATTTTGATCATGTAGGCTGTAAACGAACCGAACATTCAGCGAACAGTTCGTGAACCGTTCGGCGGGAAGTTCGTTTATGTTCGTTCGTTTAATAAACGAACGAACATGAACAAGAAATTTCGTTTGATTAGTTAAATGAACGAACATGAACAGAGGTCTCGTTCGTTCGATTGTGTTCGTGAACGTTCGGTAAGGTGTTCGTGAACGTGTTCATGAACATTTGTTGATTTGCGTTCGTTTATGTTCGTATGTTTGTGTTTTAATTGAAGATCTTTGTCCTTTCTTGTATTTTATTTGTACTTTTTATATTATTAAACTTTTATTTATTTTATTACCCTAACAATTAAACTAGGAAAACTCACTTTCACCTTGTTTATGCATCATTTCTCTTTCATTTCTCATTATTTACATCGGCGAATACGATCGACCTCCGTTCCACAAGAAGGGATTCAAGTTCGAGTGCTACTCTCTGGGCCATCTATCTTTATCCTTCGTCGGTTTCGCCAAATTTATTTGTGTTCGTGAACCGTTCGCGAACACGCTCATTTCCTTAATGAACGAACACGAACATAAAATCTCGTTCGGTAAGTGTTCGTGAACCGTTCGTGAACACATTTATTTCCTTAACGAACGAACACGAACAAGGCCTTGTTCGTGTTCGTTCGGTTCGTTTACAGCCCTATGTATCATAGTTACTTTACAATCTTGTAGGGTAATTTTGTAGAGCATCATAATTAGTCTACAAATGATTTTTGTAGGGTAATTTTAATCTTGTAGGGTAATTTTGATCCTGTAGGGTAATTACGAGTAAAATAATTACGAAAATTTCACCGCGTTTTTTTTATCTTTTCATGCATTTCGTATGTCTTGTACGATAAGGGTATTTGTACAGGATCTTTACCCAAAACATAATACTAATGAAAGTTGTGTATAAAAGATCAAACAACCAAAACATATAAACATACCCAAAAATGTCGCACACATAGAGTAGGATCTCCAGATGATGAGACGAAGACAAATTTCACCGTTATCTCAAGAAATAAAGAGAAAATAGAAAAGTTGCTTCCAATCAAACAAATTAATTAGATCAATGTAGAAAAGATATATGGTTGATGCAAATGTGACAATGCCTCATCAAATTTGAGAATTAACCAATACACTAAAAATTGAGACTACTAAATCATCTGTTAGTGGTCCTTTTTGGTTTAAACATTTTTTAATAGAAAGGAAAGATCATAAATTAGGAAGAAGAACTATTGGAAACATTTGTTATTAATACTAACTAGGTGTACACCCGTGTGAATACACGGGTTTGTTTTAATAACGATCGGAAGCAAATACTAAAAAACATATTATAATATATTAAATCAATTCTTTATGTTTAGTTACATATCTTTATAAAACAATGTTAAAGACAATTTGTTTTAGTGTACATGTTTGATATAGAAATAAGGTAAATAATTGATAATATTTTGTAGAAAATGAAAGCATGACCTAATTTTATGTTGTCTAATAACTTCTTATATATGATGTTAATTTTTTTTGACACATTGTTAGTGTAAAATTCAGTAAAGGTTCATTGTTATTGTATAATTCGATAATACTAAAAACAGATTATAATATATGATTTAAATTCTTTGCATTTAGTTACATATCTTTATAAAACAATGTTAATGAAATTATGTATTATTGTACATGGTTGATATACAAATAAGCTAAGTACTTGGTAATATGTTGTCTAAAATGAAAACATGAACTAATATGTTGTTTAAAATGAATACATATCTTTATAAAATGTCTTTTTTATACCCTCAAATCTTAATGATAAACATATATGATTAGAACATTCACACTTCTCAATAAAATCATTTTTATCTTCTCTCAAGTCCCAAAACACAGAACTTCATCTTCATCTTCATCTTCAATCAGCTTCATCAGATCATCTTCATCTTCATCGAAATCATCTTCATCGGAATCATCTTCCTCTTCTGTAATCTCCACCGATCATCAGCTTCATCTTCATCTTCATTATCTTCATCTTCTATAACAATCGAAGGTAATATCACATACCTAAAACATGATTGACACTATGTTTTTGATATGCTAGAATGTAACAGTTTTTGTGTGAAAATATTGTTTGATTCTTGTGGGTTTTTGTCTCGGGTATCAAAACAGAGGTTTGGGTTTTGTTTATTATGAAGGTTTGTTTCAGGTTTTATATGAAAATATTGTTTGATTCTTGTGGGTTTTTGTCTCGGGTATCAAAACAGAGGTTTTGTTTGATTCTTGTGGGTTTTTGTCTCGGGTAGCAAAACAGAGGGTTTGAATGTGTTTTCGGTTCCTCATATGAGATCAACTGTGTTTTGGTTTTGATTCTTGTGGGTTTTTGTCTCGGGTATCAACTGAGTATATTGTTCAAAATGTATCATTGATTTCTATAGTTTCAGATCTCATGTGATCATTTGGCTGATTCTTGTGTGTTTTTCTCTAAAAACAATTAGAGCACAGATCTAGGTTGTTTATTGAAACTATGATACTTGTGGGTTTTAATTTATGAATCAAATGCGAAGAAACAAATGATGGAAATTGATAAAGCGCATCAGTGTGTAGTTATTTGAACACATCAATATTGATACTTGAAATGTGAAAATTGATTTTTGGTTATTTGAGAATTGTTTAAAAAGATGAACTAAATCAGAATTAAATTTTATACAAATGAACTGATCGGATCAGTCTCGGATTGATGTGTTCATCATATTGATTTTTGGTTTGATTCGATGATATGTGTTCCTCATATTGGTCATTTGAATGTGTTTATAATTAACTCATTTGAGAATTGTTTAATAAGATGAACTAAATCAGAATTAAATTTTATACAAATGAACTGATCGGATCAGTTTCGGATTGATGTGTTCCTCATATTGATTTTTGGTTTGATTCGATGATATGGGTTCCTCATATTGGTCATTTGAATGTGTTTATATTGGTCATTTGAATGTGTTTTTTTGTACAGAATGGCTGCGGATGTAAAGATATGCAAAAAACCAAGCACGAAGGCGAGAACACTTGACAACCTCCTAGAAGATGGTGCGGTGCACATAAGGAAGTAATTGATCAGAACGATCAATTGTATATGAATGAATATAACCCCAGTGGCAGATATGTAATTAGCGAGCTCTGGAATTTCAAGGAAAATCGAAGAGCTACACTGGGGTTATATTCATTCATATATGAATGAATATAACCCAAGTGGTAGATATGTAATTACCTACCCTGGGATTATATTCATTCATATCTGCTACATTCCGAAGTGCACCCATCAGCAAGGATCCACAATTGCTTGTGGTGATACGACATTTTGTCTCTGTATTGTATGTTACGGTCTTTTGTTATCGAGCCTGTAAGTCCTGTCAAGTCTACGAAGTTGGTATGACGTGTTTTCTCTATATTGTATGTATTAAAACTTTACATTTAATATACAATTTAGGCTTTAATAATTTGTTATATATAGTATACACATAATTATTAGATTGCATTTATTTAAAAAAGATTTGATTATTAGATTGCATTTATTAGATTTAATATACAATTTAAGCTTTAATTTTTCTCAAAAAATTATTTGTTCAGGTTTGATATAGAAATAATCTAAGTAATTGATAATATGTTGTCTACAAATCCGATTATTAATCATTTCTAAATGTTTTCTAACCATTTGTATCTAAAAATCAGATTATTAATCATTTCTTCATGTTTTCTAACCATTTGTGTCTAAGTAACCCGAACAACATGCCATATACTTGTATATAGACATGTATGCAAAGGCAATGTCATTTTATTGCCCACTATGCCGTCGATCGCCTAAAACCACTTGGAATGCCCTGCCAAAGTATAGATACCATGATTGCATATCGAACAACAAACGCAAAGCTGATTTTAAGGAACCTTTGCTTTAGTTAATGCATCATCTTTTATCATTTTACGTTTTTAAAGACACTCGCATTCTAAGTAAAGCAGAACAATTATATTTCTTAAACTGAGTTTGTATTTTTTTTTCATGTCTAACTGGGATATAAGGTGTGGCCATAAGCATCAGTATCACTAATAAGAAGAAAATAACCAAAATTCTGATAAAGTATAAAATTTCAAAATTTGACAAATCAAAACAAACTCTTAAATAATAAGTCAAGAAGTCGAACACATACAAAAGAGAAATATTGATCATGGTGTTTTCACTTCCATGTTTATAAACTTGCATATTTTTTTCTATTACATATCAAATTAGACTCTACATACAAAACATGGAATAGAGATAACCTTTAACATACCCTAAAAATACCTTACAAACTCACAATTTGTAAACTATGATTAAACCCGAAAACCGACCCAGAATCATTTAAGCATGGCTACCTCTTTCTGAACTGTTTTGGCAGCCGCAACCATCGCTTATAACGGTTGTTTAGACACCATTACCAGTCCCAAAACTGTACCTAATTGCATGTTGTTGGTATTCCTTTTCTTGTTTTGTTATGGTACTCGTTACCCCTACTATCCAATGTTATTTGACCACTGTTTACAGCATCGAGGCACCACCCACGCAGCCACAAACAACCCAAATCGCTGCTGCCCCAACACAAGGATTTGCTCCAGAAACCGTAGGACGCATGACAATGTGGTCTGGTTCGCTGCACTTTTATAACAAAGTCCTTATGTTAGTTTTTCAATTATAATTAAATCTCCTTTTACTACACCATTACCTATAGAGTAAACTCAATAGGAAGTATCTAATCGTTAATACGAATCAAGTTACCAGAGACTATCATAAATAAGCCTTGTGTAAATTTACCTGTTTAAATACGTTGATTTTTTTTGTCCAAATAAGCACCAAACAATATCAAATCCATTCCACAATGAGCATTTTTATGCACTTGATTTTTAAGTCCAGTTGAATGTAAAAACACATCTGCATCAACATCAACATCATCAAATAAAGTCTAAGTTTTTAGCACATGAATGAATAAAATTTCGTTCAAAAAGTTCAAAATAATACACTTAATACTCCAATCAATTCTTAATGTTAAACTATGTTTATAATAATAATAAACGATGTTAAAGCTATATATGGGGTATGTCAGTCAAAATTCAATAATCTCAGCATGTACCCTATGATAGAGATTCATTATCTCTATAACTTATCAGTTTATATTCTACAAACTCTTAGCGACCAATTGGGATGAATTTCATTTTAGAACGAACATAACTAAAAGGTTTAACTTTATCACAATTATAATTAACTCATGATTAATAACAGTTTTAAAATCTAACCATTACCTTGAACCTAATGACTTTCATGCCAAGATCCAGGGGATGTTTGGGATACTTAGCAGCAACCTTTCGTACAATATCGTAGGAAAACCCAAACAGTGTTTCTGGCTTTGGTGCAGCCTTTCTTGCATTGTCAATGTCTGCAAAAAACCTAAATCAGAAAGGTTGGAAATAAAATTTGAAATCGGTAAATATAATAAACCTGCCACTTACGTAGATTCAGGCCATCCTCATTCATAATGCTTTTTCCTAATGTTTTCTTTGCTTTTTAGGGGGAAGATGGGTGCTTTTCTCCATAGGGCATACAAAGCACAAATTGTTGGCGGAAGCCCACCACATTTAACATATAAAGTTTTTTTATATGTTAAATATGGCGGGCTGCCGCCAATAACCTGTGTTTTGTATGCCCTAGGAGAGAAGCAGCTATGTTCCCCTTAAAAAGCAAAGAAAACATTAGATTTTTGGATTTGATGTTTTTCGATGCTGAAAGGTCATTAGTGATGACTGTGTGATCATGCTTTACCTGAGAACAAATGCACCAAGTTAAGCTCAAGGTTTTTCAACTTGATCAAATGTCACTTATACCCTTTAATAAAGACCTTGTTCGTTTTTTGCACGCCCTGTTCGTTTTTTTTAATGTTGAAACAACGTTAAAACCTAAAACCCTATGCTGAAGTGTTGTTTTTTGCACCTGATTGGGCCGAGGCGTCGCCTCAAAACGCTTCACGTGTTTTGACGCTTCAGAGCAAATAAAACGTTTTGCCAAACGGTTAACACTTTAAGCGAGCTTAAAGCGCGCTTTTTTAAACTAAGTTTCCAACACAAGAAAACTACACAATTGTTTTATTCTATTTTTTACTATTTTCTTCTTTAGCACATTAAATGTAATAATTGAATGTGATAAGAAAAGCAGTGTGACTTACAGGAAGTGACTCCCATATGGCTTCATCAGTCAAATGTTCTTCATTTACTGGAAGTAACGCCTTGCACATTCTGTACACATTACAAATCTTGTTTTCAGATTATAGGGTTACTTATTTCAATATTCATTTACAAAATCACCCACAAATAAAACTAAAGCGACCTAATGGTCGGACCATCGGTTCCCCTTCAATAATCAGATTAACAAACTTAGAATGCTTGTACTCCAATTACTGTGTAGGTCTCAGTTGATATGGAAGCAACCATAACAGAGGATACTCAATGGTATTTAATGCTCGGACCATCGGTTCCCCTTCAACAATAACTTGAGGTAAGCCTACAACAGGAAACAACACGTCATAAACCCAAAATTTTAACCAAATTTTAACGAAACAACACGTCATAAACCCAAAATTTTAACCAACTAGTAGCAATCTTGGATAAAAGAAACTGGTAAAACTAAAATTGCAAAATTATGAAAGCAGTGAAACTTTGAATATTCAATAATAAACCATAGTATTACAAAATTATGATTTAGAAAAATAATAAAAATTAAAAATTAAACATTACAATTAACACTTAATAGAATATCTCGTTCTCTCGCCTTCTTCCATGCAATTTCGTTTTTTGTTTTAATTTGTAGATCAGCTAGCATATCACAGGTCTTCTGATCCTGTTTCAGCAAATTTGTAATAAACTCTTCTGCTTTTTGTTTAAACTCTGTTGGAGTAGAAGAGGCAACTTCATCTAGCAGTGCAATGCTACTCCAGGTTTGCTTATAATATTTATCACTAACCATAGCAACCTTTTGGTTGAGTTCTTCAGCGTTTCTTTGTTCTTGGAGTGACCAGGTTGAAAATTCGATTTTAAGATCAGTGGTATCGGACCAGTGGTAGAAGGTTTTCCTTGCCATTTAGGAAGAATGTAAGTGTTTTTGGACAATTTGTTTTAGGATGAATGTTTTTTTTAAACTGAAGTGTTGATGTTTTCAAGTAAAATAATAATGATACTTTATAGTGTTTAAAATCTTTGATAGAGAAAATGAAGAGACATCTCCTAATTATGATAACCTTTTTTTGAAGGTTTCAATTTTGTTCCTTGGTTTTCTACATATTTAATTTTACTTGTTTTCCCATGAAAACTCATTTTTCAAAGGTTTTGCATTAAAAT
>JARYGA010004214.1:0-30906 GCA_030545235.1 Helianthus tuberosus | reverse complement strand
AAAATCATAAAAATTCTAAAAAATCATAAAAATTCTAAAAGACTTGTGAACCCAGATCTGATTTAACCCAGATCTGAACCCAGCACTACTGTCACACCAGATCTGGTTTAACCTAGATCTGAACCCAGATCTGAATGTAACTCGCTCAATTAAAACTCATCCTTGATTTTCCTTATCTATCATATAACTGAGATTGTTTGAAAACATATTATTCGAGACTTGTATGGAAAGATTTCACAATACTAAAGCAAATATCAAGAAATTATAATAACATTTCTAAATAGTCATGTGCAACTGAACCTTGCATAACTTTTAGATTTTTTATTTTGAAATTGAAATACTTGATATTATGGAAAGTTTTAGCCCCAATTTAGTAAATTACAGTAACAGCAAGCGAAGAACAAATGCTAACACAAGAAAAATGAAAAGATAATGACGAAATTCGAAAACACAGACTCAAATTAGATTTCAGTAACAGATCTAAAAATAACAATAACCAAACATTCATAGAAATTTCCTCACTCTCAACAATAGCGGAAAGTTTTAGCCCTTATCCTCCACCGCCGTCATCTCCGACGCAACAGATCTGGACTTCACTGAATCAAGCATCCGCTTAATGATCTCCTTCGACTGCAAGATCTCGATGCTGTCATCACCATCAGGAGCAGGTGAAGCAATAGCAGTTTGATTGCGGTAGTCGATGACGTCAGCCTCGTCAGCAGTGATGGCAGTGGTGGTTAATGGTGGTGGACTGGTGGAGAACATGAGAGGGCCGGGAGAGAGAGAGGGGGTTAGATAGAGAGATGTGGTTAATAATATATTATATTAATTTCACAAGTCTTTTAGAATCTTTATGATTTTTTTTATTTTTTAGAATTTTTATGATTTTTTAGAATTTTTTTATTTTTTAGAGTTTTATGATTTTTTAGATTTTTTTTTTATTTTTATGATTTTTTTTATTTTTTAGAATTTTTTTGATTTTTTTAATTTTTTTGATTTTTTTAAATTTTTTTGATTTTTTAAGATTTTTTTTAGAATTTTTATGATTTTTTAGAATTTTTTTGATTTTTTAGGATTTTTATGATTTTTTTATAACTACAGGGACTGTTTGTATGTATTAAATAAAACTTAAAAACTAACTTCAGTTAAAAAAAATTAACAGAAGTTGATTGAGTACCAACATGTTGATAGGTAGGATTATTATATACCAATTCTGTAGGTTGGATTATTATTTACCAACTGGTTAAAGGTTGGTTTATTAAATACCAATTTTCCTAATTAAAATGGCTCAGTAAATTAGAAATAAAACATGTTTTTTTGTAATTAAAGGATTTCCCCATAAAACTCATTTCCTGTAAATACGGGGTTTACCCCACAGTTGTGAAATAAAATAACTCGGTGTTTTTAAAACTCTGATATTATTTTCCTGACACTCGGTCCTGATGTAAATTCCGCTGCCAATAAACACCGGTACCACGGTTTCTATCTTGCGGCGCCCGAACCAGGGAAACGGGTCGGGGGCCGTGACAATAATATAAACAGGGGCGGACCCACATGGTCCGGGTAGGGGTCCACGGACCCCAATCTTTTTTTAGAAAATAGTAGAACCGATATGTTAAATTTTTCAAGGACCACATAAAATAAATTAATTAGACCACATAGTATTAAAAGCAAAGATGGTGTGGTGGTAAATCCCCTTGTGTTCCAACAAATAGATCCCAAGTTTAAGTCTTACATGTCTTGTTTTTTTAGTTTATTTTTTTCCATCAAAATTAAACTAGTGTTTTAAAACACCACAACCACCCATTAACCCTCTAATTTGTTTCTTTAAAATGATAAATTGAATGTCGATTTTATTTAACACTACTTGATTACCAAATAAAACTTCCAACATATAATGTAGTGATGCTTCTACATTATTTCCTAGCCCCGACCCGACTACGATGACCGACCCGAAAATTTTAATGTTTAGTTGTGAAAAATCCTTACATAAAAAATAGACCCAAATGAAGAAAAAAAATCTTGGGTCCTTCAATGAATATAAATGTGTGCTAATGCAATTTTAAGGGAAAACTATATCAATATATAAATATGAATGTTTGATATTCATTGGAGAATTGGAGATAAGAGAGGATAAATCTGCAGAATATATAGTCTGTCCTTTCTTAAGTAAACATAGGTTAACTGTTGAAGATTGGGACTATTGGAAATAAATTACTAACACATCCGTACACTCATGAGGCATCCATGGAGAATATGCACATGACAAGTGCTTAAATCCTAACCATGCAGCCAATGGTGAATCATCTTTAAGTTGGTGATTATTTCTTTTATATATTTTGATATTTTCAAGTATTCTGTGATTTGACAGGATTCCTGTCTTCAATTATAAGGTGGACACTTATGTTATTATTTAGAAGAAAAGAAGCCATGGCGGGAATTTCACTGCTTACGAACATTGTTAGTGGATTAACTTTCAAGGTCACTCACACCTGATATATCATTAAGTAGTGGAATAGCCAACGCAATGCGAATACTAATTTTGTATATATGTACAAAACATATAACACTATTTAAGATAGTATCCGCTCTAGTTAGACCAAGCATAGTGGTGTAAAAAGTGGGCGTTGTTTTGCCCAATCTCGCCCAACAACGCCCCGACGTCGGCCCCTTTGGGCGTTTTTGTTCGAAATTTTTTAATAGCGTTCTAAATACAACGCTCGAGCCCCTTGTATGTTGACCAATCAACCTTTTTGATGGTTTTTTGTCCAATAACATTTTTTGATATATTTTTTTTTATTTAACTCTATTATTAAACCCCTTTTAACATAATGTCCCACATCCCCACTACACCCATTTATGAAAAACGCTCCATTGCTGACTGGACTGTCACATGACGTAAAACGCCCTAGGATGAGGCATTATTCATATGTACCACTACACATGTGTGGTATTAATCACTAGCGGGACGAACTAGAAAACCTATGTTGTTGATAAGAGTTTGTTACCTATTTGTTAGAAAGTATTTTTTAGACAGATGTTAAACATGTAGCTGGTGTCGGCGAACCTTGTGAGCGTTGACATGGGCTCCATTTTAAACAAAATATATATCTAAAAGTATATAGATAAGCAATTTTCAACACATACAAATACAAGTGCCGGCGGTAATAGTAAAAGTGTGTGGTTGGCCAAAAGTGGCGGCTTCACTTTTTTTTTTTTTTGGTTTGGCATAAAATAGTTATTTATAAGTCTTGCCAAATTACGATTTTATCCCATGTTTAAAATTACGATCTTGCCTGCAGTTCGAAATTAAATTTATGCTTTGCCCATACAAATAGAAGTGCCGGCGGTGATTGTAAAAGTGTGTGGTTGGCCAAAAGTGGCGGCTTCTCTTTTTTTTTTTTTTTTGGTTTGGCATAAAATAGTTATTTATAAGTCTTGCCAAATTACGATTTTATCCCCTGTTTAAAATTACGATCTTGCCTACAGTTCGAAATTAAATTTATACTTTGCCCCCCAACTTAAATTTACGATTTTGCATTGGTTAAAAAAATTATAGTTTTGCCACAGCTACAATCCTGCCGAATTACAATTTGGTTCTCAGTTTAAAATTACAATTTCGCCCTCGATTCAAAATAAAATTTTTGTTTTGCCCCCAGGTAAAAATTACGATTTTGTACTCAATGAAAATATTACGATTTTGCCCCCAATTCAAAATAAAAAATGGTTTTGCCCTCAGTTAAAAATATTATTTTACCCTCATTTTAAAATTACGATTTTACCCAAGCTAAAGATTGCAATGTTGCCTTAGTTTTTTTTGGCCAAAACTATGGTAGTGTTTTATTTTACTTCGTTTACTCAATTTAGTTTTTATTCGTCCCAAACAGCTGCCTAGCACTCGCTAATTGTTCCTGACAAATTATTGTTTTGCCCCTAACTCTAAATTACACGCTTGCCCCCACTTCAAAATAAAATTATGCTTTTGCCCCCAACAAAAATTTACGATTTTCCCCTAGGTTCAAAATTACGATATCACCCTCAATTCAAAATTACGTTTTTTTACCCCCAGTGCAAAATAAAAATATGGTTTTCCCCTAGCTTACTCTCGGAAAAAAAAATTGATTTTTCCCCCAAGTAAAAATAAAAATGACTTTGCCCCCAGCTAAAAATCGTGTCAAGTAGCTGCCTAACACTCTTTTTACTTTTTCTTTCTAGCAAAACTATGGTACTTTTTTTTAATTGGTTAAGAATTATTCGGTCATCGCCCCGCAACGCGGGCGGGGCAACACCTAGTTTGCAATAATATTGGAAATTCCAAAAAATCACTATATATCATAAGTTAGAAAAAGAAAAACTAAATTGTACTTAAAAATAAAAAAAATATATATTATGTTTGACCCGTCTCGGTTTGTAAAGTTTATATCAAAATGTATATAAAAATAAGAATGCCGCAATACATTTAGAATTTTGTAAAACATTACATTTTAGAAGAATAAAATATATTTAAAAGTATTTATAATTTGTAATATTAATATAATCAAATTTTAGAAGAATAAAATATGTTTAAAAGTATTTATAATTTATAATATTAATATAATCAAAAAAGTTGATTGGTTTAAAAAAAACTATGTTGCACATCCTCACTAGGTGCGGTAGTATTCAGGGGGTGCATATAGTAATAAGAGTAATCGAGGAAAGTAGTGATTTTGTTAATCTCGCAAGGTACGATAGCATTCAGGGGATTGCATATAGTAATAAGAGTAATCGAGGTAAGTAGTATTTATCCTTATTCTCCTTTGCATATAGTAATAAGAGTAATTGAGGAAAGTGGTATTTATCCTTATTCTACTTTAATACATCAACTTTAGTAAGAAAAAGTCCAACAATACCTAGACATACATTGTCACACCTCCAAAATACCACACGCGGAAACTCCCGCGGGGTGTGTGACGTACCAGGATTCGAGTCACCAATCACATTGAACTCATAAATACATTTAAATAAAACTTCCATTCATTTTCATTAAGTGTTACAAACCTTTCATATCATTCATTGTATACAGCGGAAGCATAACATAATTGTTAAGTGTTTCGTAAACCATGTGTACATACACCATTGAGCTTGTATTGAGATTCCATGTATCTCGACCCATGACCACTCCAGCATCCCAGACAGCAAGTCCCAAAGATATAAACCTACAAACCTGCAAGCATGCAGACAAGTGTGTGTCAGACGACACTGGTGAGTTCAAAGTTTTGTTAACGTGTTTAGTTACCAGCTGTGTGTTTAAAACAATTCAACGTTATGTTTTGATGTTGTTATTAACTCGATTACCGTATGTGGCTACTAGATGTGTTTGCCCAAACCCTAATGCCTCTATCAAAGCATTGGTCAAGTGGTCAAGGTAATTAGTTCACGCCCGTCCATTCCGGCCCGGTGTGAGGGTGCCAAACCTAATAGCGCTATCAACTAAATACCTCGTTGCCTTAGCGGCAACAATCGGTAGATGTAAGGGGTCTTATATGATAGAAACTGAGTAACAACCAACATCCCATTAACCTGCATTCCTCCCTGGAACGTTACCCGATATCCCTTCCCGGGATGCATGCTTGAAAAAGAGCAGTGAACTCACCTTAGATGTGCTCGGTTTGTTACGTTACATTACCCGTTTCCAGTTAGCCAACCAAACCCTACCGTAGTTACCAAAGACAGTTTCGTAAATACATAGATCACATTCTCGCTGCACATATTTCACTAGTAATGTACCAGGAATGCACACCACATGATACTATTCATAACTAATTACGCACCTCACAGTTCATGATCAACCCATAGAAAGTAACCGATTCACACACACCTAAATAACATAATTAACATCTTACATTCCATGCACATGATCTTATGATAACTTTAGTCATTCAGTACACGTTCCGGTTCATAAAACAGTTTCACAATTTCAATTGACGTCATGATATGGCACATCATAAAGTTAGTCACATGTCATAGTTACACTAACTGTTTGATATAGATTTCATACAAGACACGACCCTTCTAAATTCGGCCCAAATGAGTTTACTCAAACTGAACAGGAATTACTATCGAAACATATGCAATCCGACAACACTATTACTTCTCGTGGGCATATGCTATCTTTAATAAAGATAGCCGACAAACATCAGTTAATGATAGGGCTTCATTGGGCCACTCAACTCAATCACATGGGCCGACAAGCTATACATTCTGATTGGACCTCCAACTTGGATTACATGAATTGTGTATTATAAATCACATGACTTCTGATGTGTTTAATTAATGCAGTCTGCACTTGTTGACTTTCAAAAGCATTTAAACCACTTTGACTATGTTAAGTGTGCTATACATAAAACCAGTTCATGATTCATCGGTCATCAGTGACAGTCATTAACAGTCAGCAATTATCATGCATATTCACCAATACAAACAACTCAGTCCACTGTTCATATGATGACCTAATCGACGAAACCCCCATGCAACCCTGTCGACGAAACTCCTCCTCCCCTTTTCATCGCACACAGGTCGACGAAACTCTCATGTTTCGTCGGACCCAACCTGGGCGAAGTTTTGTGGTCTCTCGTCGGGGAAACAGTTAGCATCCAGATCCACACTAACCCTAATACTTACTGATATCAATCAATACTAGTATAACCACTACCCAATCATCGATATATATAATCTGTTCATGTTCAAATCATACGACACAGTAGATCAAACATAAATATCATACACCCTAATAATCTATCAAGCCACATGAACGTTCCTATTCAGCCAATTATCACAAGGATTTATCAAACTCATATGATCATATTAACACCAACCTGATGTCTCGTATACATTCAACAAACACATCAAATCATCATACACACAGTCATATACATACGATCAAACATAGTAATTACACTAACCGGAGTTAGACGTGAGGGCGAAAGTGTTTGGGCTCACGAAGGAAAGCTCCAGAGGGGAAGGTTGTCGCCAGTTTTTGTTGAGGGGATTAGGGTTTTCCATATATTTATGTGTTGAAAGAATTATAAAGGTTTCGGGCTCAGTGTGGGCTTTGAGGGTTTGGGCCGAGGACAAGTCCCTAAAGACATACACAATACGCATAATAAACACACATAATTATGTAACAAACACTCAAACTCGTAATATTCTATTGAAACTAGTTACGTCACATGATCACATAATGCACATACAAGCCACATTGAAATACAAAGAACGTCTAAATTTCGAGTTGTCACATCATCCCCATCTTGAAAGAAATTTCGTCCCGAAATTTGATAAGTAATCCCAGAAAGTAAGGTGTTAGATCAGGATGACTGTGGATTTCCACGGGTGCCACATCATCCCCAACTTGAAAGGGAATTTCGCCCTGAAATTCGCCAGTGATATCAGAAGTTGATATAACCGTTTGGACAACTATGGATTCTAGAGCTTACTCCGATCATTGCGTTCCCGTGTGAACTCTGGTCCATATCTTGAGTTCCAACGAATTCTCACAATTTCCATACGACGAACCTTAACTTCCTGGTCCACGTTTTCGATCGGTTCCTCAACATCTGCAACTAGACTTTAACCTCAGATGCTAATAAAGGTATCACAAGCGTTTCATCGAACAAACACTGCCTTAGGTTCGAGGCATAAATGATATCATGTACGTTACCCAATTCGTCGGGTAATTCGAGTTTGTAGGTCACGTTACTGATTCACTCCAGAAATCCGAATGTCCCAACGCATCGCAAACTAAGCTTGCCACGTTTTCTGTAGCGTACCGCACCCTCCCAGGGTGGGACTTTTGATTACGACACGTCCGCCTACAGTGAATTTCTAGTGTTAAGTAAGCTTATCAGCTTTCCTGACGACCACGCGTTGCCATCAAACAATGTCCGATCCAAGCAATCTTTAAGAGTTTCGAGTACAAGTCCTGGATCTGTGAGTAGGCTGTCACCCACTTTAATCCATCAAGGAAATTAGCGTTACTGTCCATGCGATGCCTAAAACAGAGCTGTATGCGTACTAATATGGTGACAGCTGCAGTAGAGCTCTCCCAAAGATAAGTGTCCTTTCCGAATGTTTACTAAAATCAATCACGCACATGCTCGCAGCATGTCTTCGTGTGTCCGGATGGTTCGTTACTCTGCTCGGTTGTGCTACAGTGATAAGTAATGCTCACGTCCAGACGTGAACCAAGAGTGTTGTGTAATGTCTAACATAACCAGGTATAGATTATAATTGGAGATGACTGGAGCTGGCACCTCGTGCCTAAAAGCCGCCTCTCTCAGAGGAGCATTCACAGATGTGACGACTCGTCCGTTTCCTTAATTGCAAGAAGGCGTGCTGGTAGCGTGAGACAATCAACAATCACCCAAGTGATACTGTTTCTGTTTCGAGTTGTAAGTAGTCTACTGCCAGATTCCACGGCAGTCTGTTCTTATTTCCATATGGGTGTTTCTGGTTACTGATACTTTACCTTGACTTTCCGACTAGTCAAACATCATTCCCATGCATAGCTAGGTGGGCCTTCATGCCCGATCACCAGTATAAGATTTACAGATCCTAACGTCTCTCATCAAAATCCAGACATCTAGAATATCGAAACCGGTGTGCTTTGCCCATCACAAGTTTCCTAAAGTTTCCATGTAATGAGATCCACACTCGTTCTTTGAGGTAGCGGATATCGTCCGTCCTGCCAAAGGATGCTTCTCCATGCCCCACATGGGTTTAACTTGAAAATCCTCTTCCAATTCGAACAGAGCGAGTCTGATCAGGTAAGTTAGAGTCGATAATGAGCTGCAAAGCTCATACACGTTCAAGTTCCACAACCGTAATCCTCCCAAAAGTTCCATCCCACGATGCCATTTACTGATTTAACTCTTTCGAAACCAGGGTCCACTGTTGTGATCGGTCTAAGTAACGCATTCGATACCATCCAAGTAATGCCTCCAAGTAAATCCAAAGACCACGGTTTCCACCGCCGGTTGTGTGTCGTGTAGTTCCCCTTTGTAACTCCATTACGTAAGTCATCACTCTCTCGTGTTGCGTCGACGTGTAACTGGGACTCTGATTCGAACCATAATGATATACCACTGAATTACCCGCACCCTCGGGTAAAGACGATGCTCAGTGCATTGCAGAGTTGGTATTCGAAAGTTGAAAAGACGTCCTCCTGACTTGTCTTTCACGAACACAGCACCCGGCTGTGGTAAAGGGATTTAAGTTGCGCGACCTCCGAAAATCCTGCGATTAATCTGAGGTATCATCAAGCGATACCAAGAAATTGCTGTATCCCCGAACGGGTCTTAGCGAGATTCACGTGCATTCCCACTTCGTTGATTATATGACCCAAAAAGGTTATCTCCCGAATTCAGAAGTTACATTTATTAAGACTTCGCGCGGTGTGGCTCCTCCCTCGGGAGCTCTCAAATAGGATACAAAGCTGACTGTGATGCTCTTTTCTCCTGGAAAGGATTCAAAACGTCACCCAATAGCATAGCCGGTTCACATAGTCCATAAAGCTGCTGGTATGATAATTACTCCAATGATTATGGAATACAAAGTCGTATGGCCGAATTGCGTCTGATAAGCCGCTTTAAGAACATCCTCCCCTTGGACTTGCATCTGCTAATAGTTCGCTCGAATATCCGTCTTCAAATGAAAATTCGCCCCTTGCAACTAGTCAACAGGTTGTCAATACATTGTCGAGGCAAACAGTTTCCCCAACTGTCGCCTTGATGAGTTCTCGATAGTCAGTACCCGCCCAAAAAGGCTTATCTTCACGGATGAAGCTGGAGCTTCCCAAAGCGAAAACTAGATCCGGCAAAACTCCTGTCCAACAGTTCTCGTAGTAGCTTGTATAGTTCTTGCAACCCTCCTGGTGCAAGACGGTAAGAGTACGAGTATCCGGAGCTACCTCTGACGTGGGATCAACTGAGATTCCGACTAATAGTTGTGGTAGTAAACCTGAAAGTTCCTCGAATAGCACACTGAGATGAGTCACAACAATTGGTGGATCCTCGATCCTATTTTCCTTAGTCTTATCATCAGAAACGGTTGCTAATATAGCGGGGTCATCCCTCCGTAGACACTATTGGGCCCTCATAGCTAAAATGGCGCTAACCCTTGCGCCAGTCTAACGCTTTATAACAAATAACAATTCACCACACAAAATTTTCTCCCCACTGGGTACATCCGCGCGAGTTTCGGATAACCAGTCCACACTAACTACTGCATTGTAGCCATCTAGGATAGTAGAAACAAGATCGGTGTCGAATACCTGCCCCACAAGATCGAGTTTGCATCCCAACTAACAGATGCGGTTCCATCTGACTTGCCATCAGCCGATTCCACAGCAGGTTCGGTTTCAAGAAGCATCAGGGTTAAGCAAAACAGTGACGAAGCGATTAGTAACTAAGAACTTGTAGGCCACCATGTTGTTATAATCCTGGCGTCGCCCACGCCAATCCTAAGTGTCCTTCGCGAGTACCATATCCAGTGTTGTTGCTACTGCTACTAGAATTCCCGAAACTGTCATTGCTCCCTGGGTTGTTGGTGTCTTGCCTTAACATCGGCCATTCACTGTTGAAGCCACCATCATTTCCATACCGAAAGTCATGATTTGCGAGTACCTTGCTGGTATCGTGACTGTTGCTTCTAGTGCTGTTGCTCGAAATGAAGTCCTACGATCTTTCACCAACAATGTCCATCTCTTCACATTTCGTGCCACGTTCCAAGGCGCTACTCATTGTGCTGGCAGTGACACATTCCACATCATGGTCAATTGTCATCGTTTATGTCCAGATTGATTCGTAAAAGTCGGCTCCCATAAGTTGTTGACTAGGGTTAAGGATTCGTTTGGAGTCAAATCGCTGATGTTCGTTGCCAGTAACTAGAGTTGTTCAAATGCTGAAGTCGGTAAAATACTACATTTACCCCCTTGTCCATCGTTCTTCCAAGTTGATCAAATACTGCACGGTTTGTTGCGAGCGTGTTACAGAGGTGATAGCACTTCTGGATCTAATGCGCCAAATCTTTAAGTTCCACCATACGATGAGAAGTGAGAAAGGTTAATCATTGACGTTGCAACATCCAACTCAGGGATGTTTGTACCAGCACCTAACATTCTACACGGTTCGCTAGGCGTTCAGAGGGGCGTTCAGGTAATACTCGATAGCATCGAGATTCGAAAGGATTCAGAGAGAGGTGAAAAGGTCACATTCGAGTAGAAGATGATCACTGTTATGACTCCTATAAATTTGTTACGTTTCACACTAATCAAATAACAGAGCGGAACCCCTTCTTCACTTGTTAAGCCTTACTGGGACTCACATGCACCCCACATTATTATTATGTGTGCACCCACAATAATATTGTGATTTGCATGCTCATCTCAGCTCCTCCTAACTCATGTCGAATGGTTCCTCAAACTCGAGTAGCAAACAAAAAGCATCACAAACCGTGAGTCACGAAGGTTTAGGGAAATACCACCCGATCAGTCACATAACACGTGCAAGTAATACGTAAGTTCATACTGTTGTGTTAAACGTGCAATCACATGCAATATCATAAGTAAGTGTTCACTAGTTACGCAGTACAATGAGTATACGAGAGACGAACCTTGCAATCTGGAGCTGAGTGTCATGGTCGTATTCTTTGTTGTCAAAACTATTCATTTATAGTCTGGTTTTATAAAAACGTTTTAAAACCAAGTTCACTATAACCAGTGGCTCAGATACCAAACTGTCACACCCCCAAAATACCACACGCGGAAATCCCCGCGGAGTGTGTGACGTACCAGGATTCGAGCCACCAATCACATTGAACTCATAAATATATTTAAATAAAACTTCCATTCATTTTCATTAAGTGTTACAAACGTTTCATATCATTCATTGTATACAGCGGAAGCATAACATAATTGTTAAGTGTTTCATAAACCATGTGTACATAAACCATTGAGCTTGTATTGAGATTCCATGTATCTCGACCCATGACCACTCCAGCATCCCAGACAGCAAGTCCCAAAGATATAAACCTACAAACCTGCAAGCATGCAGACAAGTGTGTGTCAGACGACGCTGGTGAGTTCAAAGTTTTGTTAACGCGTTTAGTTACAAGCTGTGTGTTTAAAACAGTTCAACGTTATGTTTTGATGTTGTTATTAACTCGATTACCGTATGTGGCTACTAGATGTGTTTGCCCAAACCCCAATGCCTCTATCAAAGCATTGGTCAAGTGGTCAAGGTAATTAGTTCACGCCCGTCCATTTCGGCCCGGTGTGAGGGTGCCAAACCTAATAGCGCTATCAACTAAATACCTTGTTGCCTTACCGGCAACAATCGGTAGATGTAAGGGGTCTTATATGATAGAAACTGAGTAACAACCAACATCCCATTAACCTGCATTCCTCCCTGGAACGTTACCCGATATCCCTTCCCGGGATGCATGCTTGAAAAAGAGCAGTGAACTCACCTTAGATGTGCTCGGTTTGTTACGTTACATTACCCATTTCCAGTTAGCCAACCAAACCCTACCTTAGTTACCAAAGACAGTTAGTTTCGTAAATACATAGATCACATTCTCGTTGCACATATTTCACTAGTAATGTACCAGTAATGCACACCACATGATATTATTCATAATTAATTACGCACCTCACAGTTCATGATCAACCCATAGCTAGTAACCGATTCACACACACCTAAATAACATAATTAACATCTTACATTCCATGCACATGATCTTATGATAACTTTAGTCATTCAGTACACGTTCCGGTTCATAAAACAGTTTCACAATTTCAATTGACGTCATGATATGGCACATCATAAATTTAGTCACATGTCATAGTTACACTAACTGTTTGATATAGATTTTATACAAGACACGACCCTTCTAAATTCGGCCCAAATGAGTTTACTCAAACTGAATAGGAATTACCATCGAAACATATGCAATCCGACAACACTATTACTTCTCGTGGGCATATGCTATCTTTAATAAAGATAGCCGACAAACATCAGTTAATGATAGGGCTTCATTGGGCCACTCAACTCAATCACATCGGCCGACAAGCTATACATTCTGATTGGACCTCCAACTTGGATTACATGAATTGTGTATTATAAATCACATGACTTCTGATGTGTTTAATTAATGCAGTCTGCACTTGTTGACTTTCAAAAGCATTTAAACCACTTTGACTATGTTAAGTGTGCTATACATAAAACCAGTTCATGATTCATCGGTCATCAGTGACAGTCATTAACAGTCAGCAATTATCATGCATATTCACCAATACAAACAACTCAGTCCACTGTTCATATGATGACCTAATCGACGAAACCCCCATGCAACCCTGTCGACGAAACTCCTACTCCCCTTTTCGTCGCACACAGGTCGACGAAACTCTCATGTTTCGTCGGACCCAACCTGGGCGAAGTTTCGAGGTCTCTCGTCGGGGAAACAGTTAGCATCCAGATCCACACTAACCCTAATACTTACTGATATCAATCAATACTAGTATAACCACTACCCAATCATCGATATACATAATCTGTTCATGTTCAAATCATATGACACAGTAGATCAAACATAAATATCATACACCCTAATAATCTATCAAGCCACATGAACGTTCCTATTCAGCCAATTATCACAAGGATTTATCAAACTCATATGATCATATTAACACCAACCTGATGTCTCGTATACATTCAACAAACACATCAAATCATCATACACACAGTCATATACATACGATCAAACATAGTAATTACACTAACCGGAGTTAGACGTGAGGGCGAAGGTGTTTGGACTCACGAAGGAAAGCTCCAGAGGAGAAGGTTGTCGCCAGTTTTTGTTGAGGGGATTAGGGTTTTCGATATATTTATGTGTTGAAAGAATTATAAAGGTTTCGGGCTCAGTGTGGGCTTTGAGGGTTTGGGCCGAGGACAAGTCCCTAAAGACATACACAATACGCATAATAAACACACATAATTATGTAACAAACACTCAAACTCGTAATATTCTATTGAAACTAGTTACGTCACATGATCACATAATGCACATACAAGCCACATTGAAATACAAAGAACGTCTAAAATTCGAGTTGTCACATACATGATTTCAAAAATCACAATCACGTATTTATGGTTTAAACTCACATATTAGACGTCCTTTCTAAATATATTGACTTAGATACATGTATTACATGATTTAGTTTCAATTATAAACTTTTCAGTTGTGAACTACTTCATGAGTAGTGGTTTGGTAAACCACCACGTGTTTGTTTTCGACACATGACGTCTACTTCGTCTTAACCAAACCATTTGATTAAAAGGATTAGTAGTGCGGTATGTGGTTTTGAATTGAATTGAAAAAAAAATTGATTAGTTAAAGCTTAACCCAACCAACCAATATCTCTCCTAAACTAGCTCGTGGCCACAACCACATGCTTCACCAGAAATCCTACAACAACATGGAGAAGAGGCGGTGTTCCCCTTCTGGTTTGCAAACCAAATGACTATTACGCATGGTCTTATTATCAAACGTTAATGGTATTTATCTGAAAACAATTTGACAACGTGAGTCCAAGTCAAATATTAGTTATCTTCTTCACGTATCGGGTTGGAAATGACAACATAAACCTTTTACAAGTGTATTAAGAACAACACAATGTGATGATGTTTATAAAATACCCAACTTTAATTTTTATTGGAATGTTTGATAGAGTTTTCAAACAATTTATACATATTTCCTATATTTACAAAACACATGAAGTCGAATAGTGTTTGGTAAGCATTGGTGGAAATTGGCGGTGGTAAATCAATGGATATGAATTGCTTTTTTATGCTTTTACCAACCGCATAATCAATATATAAACAAATAGGAATAACTTCTAACACAAATGTAGGCAGTGCTGTAGTGAAAACTTTGCTTGGTTGTAAACTAATATACCCGGGTTTGAATTCATGCTACTCCTTTCTAAGCGGTTTTTTTTAACTTTTTTAATTTAAAAGTGTTTCATAAATAACCCTGGGGGTAGACTTGTAACACCTCGAAAACGGGTTTAGTAATCAAACCTCGTTAATAGTGATGAATGGGTAAAATACCGTTAGTGGTAAAATTTAACCCGGTAAATATTAGGACTCAAATAAATAAACCTAATATTAATTAAAAAGGAAAATAAATACTTTGAGAAAACAAAGTATATAAAAAGCCCAAATTAACGGGACATAAAACATAACGGGTTATAACTTCCCGAACCCGTTAAAGTAACTAGGAATAATTAACCTAGTTAGTAGCATGTGATTAAGTGATTAATGGTGAGTTATAGCTTCATTTGATCAAAATAAAACATGAGGGACTAATATTGCCAAGTGGGAAACTTGTTTTATTAAAACAAAAGTTAAACACCAAAACACACACTTTAAGTGTGTGTTCTGGTCGAGATATCCACAGGAGCCAAGAACTCTCGAGCTCAAAAACCCTAAGAAGCACAAAATCAAGAAATTGGAAGGGCAAATCAAACCCAAATCGAAATTCAAGCACAAATTAGTGATCACCTCAGTGAAGGGATCACAAGGTATGTCAAAATTCACAATTTGGTTTCATCTCAAATTCTTGATAAACTTGTGAAATCAAAATCTGAACTTGATTGATTGATGTTTGAATGAAATTATGATAAATTCAGGGTTAGGAATGAACCCTAATCAATAATTTGATGCATTGATGTTCATGCATGTGAAATTGAGAATCACCCATTTAGGTGTTAAGTGGGTTTTGTAGGATGATGAAAAACATTGGAATCTTGATCATGCAACGAGTGTTATTAATCCTTATGAGATGAATCTGAGAATAGTATGCATGCTAGACATAATGTTTATGTTTAGTAGAAATAACTAGTTATGAACTAGTTGTAAATGTGTAAAAATTTATGCACATTAGGTGTTTGTTAAAATGCCTAAATGAGAACTAAAGTGTTGAAATTAGAGTGAAAATGTGTATTTGAATGATATGGCAATTACGCGTAATATGAAGTGATAAGGGTTCTAAATATTATGTTGATTTAGACTTAATGTTATAACCCATGTGATCAAAAGGTAGTTAACTTTAGATAAGCTAAGTTAACTAATCATGAAGTCGAATAGTAGCTTCGGCATAGAAAATAAGTGAGGTGGAATAGTCGTGATTTTTATGACTAATTTAACCGCCTTGTAAATGATTGAAAATAGTTTGACGCCTAACGAGCTAGGTGGAGGCTTGGAAAAGGAAGCGGGTCAAACAAATCAAGAACGGAGGAAAAGCATAATTCGGATGCAAGGTAAGTATAGCTTACACTAGTCTTAAATTGTGGAATATTCTCTCATCATATAAATTCCGAATGAGATAACTAAACAATTGAAATATGATGTTCCGTCGTATAGTCGTACGGAACAAGATAATCAAAGATGAAAGAAACCATAATAATGGTTAAAAAGAAGTAAATCGATAATTCGGTCATATTATGACGAAAGGAAAAATGAACTTTTAATGATTTCCTTTTAAGGTAAGCCAAAACAAATAATAAGGGCAAAACAGTAATTTAGTCACACGTTGACAATAACCGTTAGTTTCAAAAAGATGCTTTTCCGTGTAAGACATAAAGAGTCGAAAGTGGTAATAAACGGTTTATAAGTAAAATGACCGTACGGTGTTAGACGGAACGAGTCATGTAGATGAGATGATAATATATATCATCTCGCATAGATAAACGGTCAATTCGGCCAAACGGGTCAAAAGGTGTAGACATCACCTTTTGACAATATCGACTAATGATTTTTGTCAAGTTATATGCTTACAGGAATAGATATCCAATGGATACTCGCATCGCTCTTAACTTGCGATTATAAAGCAAGGTATTAAAACCGGGTTAATAAGTTGATCCGAGCCAGGTATGTATTATAGATTAACTCATCATTTAGAACTTGAAGTTCTATGAGAGTTAGGCAAAGTAAAAAGGACATTCGGTTACCTTAAAAGGTAAACCGAAGGATTTAAATTATAGACAGAGTGTCTTGAAAACAAGATTTTGTTAAAAAATAAGATTTTGGGCGTGCATGGCTTAAGCAAGCCCTTCGTCGTAAAAGAAGGGTTAAAAATGACCAAAACGCCCTTGTAACCAAAATTAAGCAAACAACCCTTAGAAGTCGCTTGAAAACGAGTTTTACAATCAAGTCAATACTTAGAATAAGTATAAAAGCGAAAGATGTAAATCCTTGGTCAAAAGACTCTATACGAGTCTTTGCCGTAAAATGATAATCCGAGGGGTAAAACTCGGATTATATAGATCGCCACATTAAACCCATCACAAATATAGTTGTGGTGGAAGATCATTGATAAATAATGTGGAAATAAGATGCTAGAAATAAATGAATGTGAATTATGCGTAAAAGTGCTTAAATGCCCTTAACGGGTCAATTAAACATCTAAGTAAAAACGGGTTTAAGAATGTATATAAACCCATGATTTGTATCTAATATGATAAGCAACATGGGAATGATGAGAAATTAGAATCAAACAACATGTTTGTTTGATAAAATCACGAACGGGTCAAAATTTGGTAAAAAGGGAAATAAGCCGAAGATTTAAAAGTCTTAAACTTTGTTAATCCGGATGTTGGATTTTAACTCCATATGATGGAGGATCAAATTACAATCACGTAGGAAGAAACGGTAGGTCAAACGGACAAGCGGATTAAAAGTTATGAAGGTTTTCGTTTAGAGAACGGCAAACATGGAAATGACCTGCAGAGGCCACCGTAAGTTACGTTAGCTACCGTAACTTACGGTAGCCTAAATGTCCTTTACGCCACAAACCCCCTATTGTACGGTGGGGAGAATCAACATTCAGAGGCTACCGTAAATTACGGTAGCCACCGTAATTTACGGTAGACCCTGCAATTTAATGTATTTTATTCAGTTTAGTTTCCCGGACTCGTTTAGACACGTTTTAAACCCCGTATGACTAAAGCATTTCATGTTTATGAAATGTAGGTACATTTTGGAAGCCGGAAGACGATCAAGCTCAACGAAGAACCGAACACGATAAAGATACATGCTTCCGCACATAGCCACGTCGTAAATTTTTAACGACAAATCCGATCACGTTATGTTGAATAGCTTATGATTTGTAAAAGTTTTAATAAACCCGTATTTTTATAGTATGTGTAGTCTTAACTACACATCTAATTGTTGGTATTTACATGTAAAACCGTTATATAGTAACTAGGGTCTTACACTTGCTGAATAGTGTTTATAGAGATTTTTTTAAAAAAAATCCAGTTCCTATAATTAAGGTGGCGGTTATGGGAAGTTTTTAATTAATTGAATTAATGATAAAATTAATTGTTTGCCCTTTTAAATTAATTTAGATTTAGGACACATGTCATCTCCACAATATTTCTTACCTTTCTCACACTTTTAACCTTTTTTACAATAACCTTACCATATATATATATATATATATACATATATATATATATGTATATATATATATATATATATATATTGTTAACGAAGGGCCATGAATAGTAACTTTATTTTTATAATAATATATAGCTTATTATTATTATTATTTTTAATATTTTAATAGTTTATTATGATATTTACTTTTACTAACATATTTTTATTTTTTATCTTTTTTTTAAACCACAATTTCCTTTACCAATTTTTTTGATAATTTTGTTTTCCTTTTTTAGAACCTATATTAATTTATCAATTAATTTGGTACTTATTTAATAAATTACGTTTATAACTTTTTTCTAAAAACTTAAGTATGTAGTTGTTCTTAATTTTTCCCTCGACATTCCGTTATAAGTTTTGTTAAAAACGAAGTTGTACTCAAAATACGTTCTAATGGTTTGCCTTTCTAAACAACATGTTTTATATTCAAAACACGTACGTGTTACATTAATTTGCTCGGTTTCGCCGCAACACGCGACGTAAAAAATCTAGTAATAAAGTTAATTTCCTTTTTTTTTTTACATTCTCCACACTCTAATAAAGTTACCTTTTCTATTGTTTCTTTTGCATTCTTTCAGGATTCTAATCTTTTTTTGTTTCCACTTTTAAATGTTTTTGTTATCTAAGTTGTTTTGATTGTTGTTTTTCGTTATTCATATATTTGAAGTTCAATCATTTTAGATTAAAAAAAAAATTGTTTGGATCTTTGTGAGTTTATGTGAGATTTTGATATTTGGTTCAATTCAGTTTTGAGAATTTATATATGTGATAGAACCAAGATTTTTTATAGGATAATTCCTAGAAAGATTGGCTGGAACTATTCCCCATGTGTTTGAGTGTTTATGATCTCACTTTCATTAATGTTTATGTTTATTGGCTTAAAGTTTTTGTGTGATTGATCTAGAGAAATGGTTAAACCGAGTTCATCTACGATACCAATATTGCAATAACTGACTAGAAAAAGCAAAACATATATGTTAAAAATGGCGTGACTGCTCTTACCGGAGAAAAACAAGTTAAATTAAAACATAGCTATAACTAAGATGAATAGTAATTATAATAATTTAATATATAGTTACATGTGAATTATTTATGTTTATTTTCTATTTAACTTGATTTTTTAAGTATTTGAGTTTGTTATCCAATTTAAATAGTTTTGTTTATTTTTTTTTATCTCGACATTCCAGCACAAAAACAGAGTTGTATTAAAAATAGAATAATTTATTGCATCGTAAGCTATATGAGTATATTAGTGCGGTACCACATCGACACCGAGATGAAACGAATTGATTCCGACAAAATTACATTACATTGGTATTGATATCGGTACTATCGGAACCAATATTCATTTTTATGGTTTTAAATTGATGTAAACACGTACGTTATGATATCTTTTTAGGCATACCACAAGTTTGTTTTTAGGGTTTTCTCTTTCAGCTGTTGTAACAAGTACCACAACGAACTAAACCAATGCTGACCGATATCCCACCACATATCACAGAGGAATCCACTAGTTTCAATCAAAAATATATATCTAAAATATGCATCTCATGCATTGTGAGCTAGTAAGAGACAATGTGTTAGGCCTAATAAATAACAGAAGACATCGAATGTTTGTAACTAGTGGATTCCTCCGCGCGTTGCGGCGGACATTTGGTTGGTATCGGTTTGGACTATTACGTTATCGACATGGTACCGTCACTCGATATAACAACTGAAAAATAAAACCTGGAAATAATTGAATCATTATATGACCAAATTAAATGATGTTGGCACGTATTTACATCAATTGAAAACAATAAAAACTAATATCAATAATGATTCTAATAGCACCTACCATACGCATAGATGTGTTCAACTAAAATAAAAAATAAAAATATATACCTTTTTTCATCTATTTTCCTAGAAGAAAAAAATCACCGCCCATTTAGATAGGATAGGGAGTTAAGCATGTGCAAAATAACAATATAATTGTTTTCATAACTAACTATACTGACAATTGAAACTCGGGACGTTTTTGTTATTGTATGCATCTAGCGATCTTTTTATCATGTAGCAAATCATATTTGCCAACGGAGTAAGGTAACACATGAAGATAATATACATAGATAGCAAAAATTAAAATTTGTACGTTAAAAGAGTTTGTTTTAAATTTAATATTTGTAGAATAACATTATTATTTTATTATTTGAACCTATTTAATTATGTTTAACTTATTTAATTATGTTTAACATTTGCGTATTCATATTTTATAAAAAAAAAAATGTAAGTAAAACAACACAAATAACTATCTCTGCTACTCCTTAAAAAATTATGTAAAACAACATAAATAGTTATCTCTGCTATCCCTTAACTTAAAATAATAAAAAAGGAAACACGCTTATAAATGAATCAATAAAATAAACTAAGTTCTCAATCTTATTTTCCAGTTTCAAAAACCTCTTTGACTGCCTTCAATTTCAATTTTTGGTTATTTGGATTTTTTATTTTCCAGTTTCAGAAACCTCTTTGACTGCCTTCAATTTCAATTTTTGGTTATTTGGATTTTAATATCCCAATCTTAATTTTCTATTCAATAACAGTAGCTCTTTTGTTTTCTCTCATCTTTACACAGCCCAACCATTGTCGGCTCCTCCCTTTCCACTTTCCCTCATCTCTAACTCTATCTCTCATTCTCTCTCTTTCTATTCCTCCCATTTTTTTTTGTCTCTCTTCCTTTTAATTTGAAGAAGTTGGTCATACTAAACTAATGATGATTACTCTTATGCAGACAAGCAGGTGGTGCCTTTGTGATGGTAAATGAAGGGTCATGGCATTATCGTAAATAGTATCTAAAATTTGTCCAATTCTGATACTGTTCATAAGAAACAACATGAATTGTTAAATTATAAAATTATACATAGTTGGACAAGAGTAGTATTGATCAGTGTAGTAACTTACTACTGGCGTCGTATGTTTGGAACTAAGACCATCCCCATTCATCAGTTGCAAAGCTTGAGATTTCCGACCGAGGGGTCGAAAACGTATATACCTAATAAAATTATAGGGTAAATTACACTTTCCGTCCTTTATGTTTGTATCAGATTGCAATGGATAGCCTTTAACTTCAATAATTACAGTCACAATCTTTTATTTGCAAAACCCATAACACTCTACGTCCTTTAGCACTAACTAGGTTAAAATTTTTGGTTAAGTATGACATGTGACTTGCACATAAGAGTATATTAGTAATTTTACTTCTCTATTTATTTAAAGACTTTCTCTCCCCCCCCCCCCCCCAAACTACTCTTTCTCTCTCTAAAGTATATCTCCCTCTCAGCCTCTGTATCCTAGCCACCACCCACCAAGTTCCACCACCATCATCACCCTGCAGCCGCCACCCCCTACAACTCATCCACCACCGCAACCAACAACCCCCTACAACCACCGCACCCCGTAACCCATCCGCCACCGCAGCCACAATCCCCCTGCAACCCAACAATTACTTTAAGTCAGGTATGACTAAAACGAAGAAAACCTAAAAAAGCTCTCGATGTTCTTCAAGTTCATAGCTTTCTAATAAGGATCAATCTCCATCTCAGATTATCCCCAAAATCAATTATGCCCTAATTTTAAGAACAATTAGGGTTACCAAACTCGAAAACAAATCAATGAAGACATAAACATCTAGATGTGTGGGATAAACATGAATAGAATACAAACCCAGAGCCATTGATTCGGAGGTCGGCCAGAAGATTTCTTGAAAAGGAAGAGCTCATGCGAGAGAATTTGGATCATCCGTGTCGCAACCCCCACCCCCTATCTGTCCCGGGAACGGGCGGCCGCGAGACCAGTTTTGGTGGTATCATTTGTTTATCATTTTGGCAGCGGAAATTTCATCAGGATCGTAGTTAGAAAATGTTATCAGAGTAAATACCACACTTTTATAGTATTAAACATATTGGGATGAAACCCAAGTTTTCATTAAAAAAAATTTCATAGGGAAAATCCCTATTTTATTGAATAAAACATCTTCTTTTATTTAGGTAACTTTTATAGCCATTTTTTCCAAGCCTTCAGTGCTGTCCAGCTGGCTTCTAGTTGGCTTTCACATTTTGTTACCTGAAACGCGTTTAAAAATATTTTGTCAGTGGAAAATACTGGTGAGTGAATCCCAGTTTAATCAAGAAGAGTTTTATCCTTAAACACAGTATTGAGAGCTATCACATTGTTTATTTCTACACAATTACTCATTCAGTATTGTCAATCCTGACTGGTGGGTCATATTACACATTGGCTAACTCTTTGTCCAATGGTAACGTGTTCCACATTTTGTATACAAAACCCCAACATACCGGCAGTAATTGAAGAACTACAAAGACTCAATCACTGCTTAATCACATTGTAAAACATTTAAGGTTTTGTAAAAACAATTTACAAAAAGGAGATTACTCACATTGCTGTCTTAGGTTTTCTGTAAGGGCTTCCTGGTGATTATCTATAATTTACACAAATGCACATATGTTAGTAAAATAACCCATTATTTACATTAGTAATACCCTCCCCGAGACGGCATTCCAACGACTACGTCGGGCAGAACCTCGACAGCCGTTACGGAACCGTGGATCAATCGGGCAGCGTATCTAATACATAACCGGGGTTATAATACTTACAACGGGGCAGAACTTCGTTAATTAGGGGGTATAATGCCCGAGAATTATGCCTACTATAAGAAAATTTCGAGAGAGAAAAGGATTTGAGCGAATTCGAATGTTCAGCCGATGCCTGCTATTTATAGGGCTAATCTTTGGTTCCGTCGCGCCCCGCGTAACATTCCTCCAGGGCTTACGCGGCCCACGAGGCTCCCTAGGGTATGCCCTAGGGTTGTTGAGTCGAACACTAGGCACGACACGACTGGGACACGTGGCGGCCTGGGGGTTCATCTGAGTTTTGAGTTGTCGCGGCCTGCGTAGACCGGTGGTGAGTCTTACGCAGCCCGCCAGAGTCCCAATTTTCTTGTTTTTATTTAATTTTTAGTGATATAATATATTTTGGGCTCGGTTTTCACATACGGGGTGTATTTTAAGACATATAGGAATATTTTAATATATATTAAGGTGTCAGAAAAATATTTAGGAGGTTTGTTATATCCTCCCCACCTTGTTTTAGAGCTCTTCCTCAAGATCTACCAGAATAGGTGCGGATATTTACTTTGCATTTCTGATTCAAGCTCCCATGTGTATTATGGTCCTCTTTTGGAGTCCCACTTCACTTTGACTAGAACTAGTCTTTTGTGCTTGAGGTTCTTAACTTTCCTGTCTTCTATTTGTAGAGGCTTCTCTACACACTTTAACTGTTCATTTACCTCTATATCCTTAAGAGGTACTATGAGTGATTCATCAGCTAAACACTTCTTGAGATTAGATACATGAAATACATCATGTATTCCTGCCATTTCCTCTGGCAGTTGTAGCTGATAGGCTACAGGTCCTATTCTTCTAATAATCTCAAAAGGTCCAACATACCTGGGGCTTAACTTTCCTCTTTTGATGAATCTTACCACTCCTTTCCAAGGAGAGACTTTTAATAACACTTTATCTCCTACTTGGAATTCTAACGGCTTTCATCTGTTATCAGCATAACTCTTTTGCTGATCACGTGCTGCTTTCAGTCGTTCCTTGACTTGAATGATCTTGTCTGTTGTTTCTTGTACTATCTCGGGTCTAGATAGTTGCTTCTCTCCAATTTCTGCCCAACAGACCGGCGTTCAGCACTTTCGTCCATAAAGTGCTTCGAATGGTGCAGCATTGATACGTGTGTGATAACTGTTATTATAAGAAAATTCTATCAATGGTAAATGATCGTCCCAATTACCTCCGAAATCAATTACACAAGCTCTAAGCATGTCTTTCATTGTCTGAATTGTCCTTTCGCTTTGCCCGTCCGTCTGTGGATGATAAGCGGTGCTTAGATTCAACTTGGTTCCCATGGCTTTTTGGAAACTTGTCCAAAAATGAGAGGTAAAACGACTATCTCTGTCAGAAACAATTGATATAGGAATTCCATGTAATGAAACTATTTCATTTACATATAATTTAGCTAACTGTTCCATACTGAAAGTTTTTTTTATCGGTAGGAAATGAGCTGACTTGGTTAGCCTGTCTACAATCACCCAGATTGTATTATTACCTTTTCTTGTTTTGGGTAATTTAGTAACAAAATCCATTGTTATCAATTCCCATTTCCAAACAGGCATTTCTAACTGTTGCAACAAACCTGAAGGTTTTTGATGTTCAGCTTTGACTTGCGAGCAGGTTAAACACTTTGCAACATATGCTGCTATATCCTTTTTCATTCCTATCCACCAAAAATTCTTTCTTAAATCCTGATACATCTTATCACTTCCAGGATGTATCGTATATTTAGACTTATGGGCTTCTTCTAATATACGGTGACGTAGGTTTCCTAATCTAGATATTCACATCTTTTTCTTATGGAATCTCCAAATTCCATATGTTCCTTGTTCTAATTCCTTAATCATTCCTTTTAACTTTTCAGTATCATCCTTGATTACTGATTCTTGTGCTTTTCTAATCTGATCATTTAAATCTACTTGTAGATTTAACTTAAGAGAACGTACTCTTTTTGTCTTTTCATGATACTTTCGACTTAAAGCATCAGCTACTACATTTGCCTTTCCTGCATGGTACTGGATATTACAATCATAACCACTAAGTATCTCCATCCAGCATCTTTGTCTCATATTCAACTCCTTTTGCCCAAAAACATACCTTAAACTCTTATGGTCGGTGAATATGGTAAACTTACTACCATAAAGGTAATGTCTCCAAATTTTAAGGGCAAAAATTATAGCTCCTAACTCTAGATCATGGGTTGAATAATTCTCTTCATGATTCTTAAGTTGTCTAGAGGCGTAAGCTATAACCTTTTGACGTTGCATTAATACACATCCATAACCTAACTTAGAAGCGTCACAATAGATTACAAAATCTTCAGTTCCTTTTGGTAACGCTAGTATGGGTGCATGAGTTAATCTTTGCTTAAGAATTCCAAAGGCTTCTTATTGTTTTGGTCCCCATTCAAACTTAACGGATTTACAGGTTAACTTAGTTAAGGGAATGGCTATTCTAGAAAAATCTCGAATAAGCCTTCTATAATAACCGGCCAATCCTAAGAAACTTCTAACCTTGGTTGGTGACTCAGGGGTTTCCATTTGGTAATTGCCTCGATCTTGGTGGGATCTACATGAATTCCTTCATGATTAACTAAATGTCCAAGAAATTGTACATGTTCTAACCAAAACTCACACTTCGAAAACTTAGCATAGAGCTTTTCTTTTCTCAATAAACTTAGAAGTGCGTGCAGATGGGCTGCATGTTCCTCTTTGCTCTTGGAATAGATAAGAATATCATCAATACAGACAATTATGAATTTATCCAAATATGGCTTACATATTCGGTTCATCGTGTCCATAAATGCAGCTGGGGCATTGGTTAAACCAAATGGCATGACAGTAAATTCATAATGGCCATACCTTGTTCTGAAAGCGTTCTTAGGAATGTCCTCTTCCTGTACCTTTAATTGATGATGTCCTGACCTTAAATCGATTTTTTTAGAAAAACCGTGCTCCTTGCAATTGATCAAACAGATCATCTATTCTTGGTAATGGATACCGATTCTTAGTCGTGACTTTGTTCAATTCACGGTAGTCGATGCACATACGCATTGATCCGTCCTTCTTTTTAACGAATAAAATCGGTGCTCCCCATGGTGATGAGCTTGGCTGTATGAATTCTTTCTCCAACAATTCATCTAATTGTTTCTTTAGTTCCTGCATTTCTGCGGGTGCCAAACGGTAAGGTGCTTTGGCAATTGGTGCGGTTCCTGGTATTAAGTGGATTCTGAATTCAACTTCTCTATCTGGAGGTTGCCCTGGTAGCTCTTCTGGAAATACGTCTGAGAACTGGGATACTACTGGAATATCTTTTAATTCTTTTCCTTTAGTGTTAGTGATTATGGAAATCAAATACACTAATGATCCTTTTCTTATATAACTTGCTGTTTTCATCACAGAGATGAACTTTGTGGATCTAGAGGTTTTATTTCCTTTAATTGTGATCTTTTCACCCCTTGGTGAATTTACTTGAATTGACTTTTGATCACATAAAATACTAGCTTTATTGGCTATTAACCAATCCATTCCTAATACAACATCAAATCCTGCCAGATTCATTGGGTAAAGATTTTCAATAAATTTCTGATTTAGAATTTCTATTCTTGCTCCCTGCAAGATCTTATAAATCTTAATGGTTTCCCCGTTTGTTGTCTCTACTAGACATTCTTGTAGGAGTTTAGTTAATGATTGATTAAGAATTTTGCAAAATGAAGTATTAATAAAACTTTGGTTCGCACCAGAGTCAAATAATACTTTAGCAAAAAAATCATTAACTAAAAACGTACCGGTGATCACATCCGGGATAATCTTTGCTTCTTCTGCAGTCAGAACAAATGCTCTAGCATTTTTAGTATTCTTGGTGTTCGTAGGCGGAGCTAGCTTTGGACAGTTAGGCTTGATATGACCTTGTTCTCCGCAGTTGTAGCATATCCTGTTGTTAGGCTTTTTCCTGCAATCTTCCTCCTTGTGTCCAGACATTTTGCAGAAATTACAGTATACGGAGCATCTTCCTGAATGCTTTCTTTTGCAATACTTACAGTAGGGTGCAGAGGTAGAACCTACATTTCTCCCACGTTAGAATTTCCAGAACGGAATTCTTGAGTAAGTTTGTGGGTTAGGTTCCTCCTTTGATCCTCTTCTCGTGTACGGACTAATTCATCTGTCAAGGTATTGGCTAGTTCTACAGCTTCTTTTATGGTTTGAGCTCTAGCTGCCTTGACTACATGTCTAATCTCCCTAATTAATCCCCAGATGTAACGGGAGATTAAAACTGGTTCAGGTGATGCAAGGGTTGGTATTATTCGGGCATATTCAAAGAATAATGTAGTATAACCCTTACTATCTACCCCAGTCATCATAAGATTTAAGAATTTATTTGCTATCTGTTCCTTTTCATTGGGAGGGCAGAATTTCTTTTCTACCATGTTTTTAAACTCCTCCCCTTCCATATTGTAAAATCTATCACTTCCCTCGACTGGAGGATAGTGTTCCACCATTCTAGTGCTGGATTCTTAAACAGATTGGAAGCAAACATTATCTTATCCTCTTCAGCACATTTACTTATCCTTAAGACTGCCTCAGTCTTTTCTATCCAGCGTAGAGATGCAACGGCCCCTACATTGCCCGGGAATTCCATTGGTTTACAAGACCATAATTCTTATAAGAACAACCGTAAGACACGGTTCTTCTTCTTTTGGGAATGGGCACTTGAAGTACGGGTCCATTGTTCACGCTGTGTTCAGGTTCAGAGGGTCATTTACTATCATGTTTACTTTTATTTTCGGCTTCCTTAACCGTTTTGATAGTATATGGCATCGCATCTATTATCCCTTGTGCCACTATATGTTGCATGACACTGTTATCCATTTGGTTTCCGTTATTGTTGTTGTTCGGGTTTTCGTTATCTAGGTTAATGTTACTCTGGTTATCATTATTCTGGTTTTCCTGGTTTACTTCGTCGTCCATCTGAATTTTAAACATTTACCAATTATTAATATCACAAAATAATTAATAATTTAGGCAACAATCACACAACACACATATTGGCCAAAAGCGTCGAGCATTGTGACTTTACTCTTTCTTATATAGTATGCGTCTAATACACACTAAGACTGGAATTAAAATTACAATACTACTATGCATCGCTAACCACGAAGTGGTCTATACTACAAGATATATTATTATTATTATTATTATTACACACACATATATATATATATATATTCACATTATATTTATATATTATTATTATTATTACCAATTCCACCATCACCTTCACTGATCTAGATTCATCCAGTAATCCATATTGCGCTCGTCATACTTCCAGACGAGTCGCTCTCCTACCTGTCTCATCCTCTCACTACTCTCTAAAATCTCTTCTCCGAAAATTCGGAGCTCTTGCACATTATCTGCACTCATTGGGGGTGCAGGTGCTGGTACTGGGTCTGGGTATTCCTGAGGGTACAGATTCTATAAGATCTCCCTAATGTATTCATCGTTATCGTAGTAGGGATCTAGAGGGTCCAGATCTGGATAGGCTGCTAGGTTCGGCAGGGGTTCGTCGTTTAGGTGGTAGCATGGCACATAATCCCTATGATCATCGAACCATGGATCATAATCTGGGTCTAAGGGATTAGGGGCTGGTATCCTAGGTATTTCCTCAGGGTTGAAGTCATGCATTTGGACTTGGTTTTCGGGATTATTTTCTATCTCCATCGGCTGAGTGGGAAATAAAGGTAAGGGTTGTGGGGCTACTAGTTATTCCAGATTTGGGTTGGCAGCTGTGGTTGCTAGGATATGAAAATTGGCTAGGCTTCTATTAAGCATATCCTGTGTATGGGCATCTGACTCTCGCTTAGCGGCTACTAGGACTCTCTGCTGTTGCAACTTTCGCATTCTTTTCCTATGCTCGAATGCTCCCTTACTGAACCATCCTCTCTTTTTCTGAGGGAATGGCTCTTCAGACTGAGCCTTAAAGATAAACATCCCTTCTTCATTATCAGCGGCATACCCAGAGAGGGCAGGCTGTGAAGAGGTACCTTCACTCCTAGGTGAATCGGACAACTGAGGATACGCGTCTGAGGGTCCTTGATCACCCTTACTGTAAACTAACAAATAGTCAAATAACACACAATAGTAAAATACAGATATGCACGTATTTCCATAATTAATTTCCTAACAATTTAAATAATATTTCGGTGTCAGCAGAACATTTCTGTGGCTGAATCAGTGGCTTAGCTCTAATACCACCTTCTGTCGCAACCCCCGCCCCCTATCTGTCCCGGGAACGGGCGGCCGCGAGACCAGTTTTGGTGGTATCGTTTGTTTATCATTTTGGCAGCGGAAATTTCATCAGGACCGGACAACTGAGGATACGCGTCTGAGGGTCCTTGATCACCCTTACTGTAAACTAACAAATAGTCAAATAACACACAATAGTAAAATACAGATGTTTTATGCACGTAGTTAGGAAATGTTTATCAGAGTAAATACCACACTTTTATAGTATTAAACATATTGGGATGAAACCCAAGTTTTCATTACAAACATTTTCATAGGGAAAATCCCTATTTTATTGAATAAAACATCTTCTTTTATTTAGGTAGCTTTTATAGCCACTTTTTCCAAGCCTTCAGTGCTGTCCAGCTGACTTCTAGTTGGCTTTCACATTTTGTTACCTGAAACGCGTTTAAAAGTATTTTGTCAATGAAAAATACTGGTAAGTGAATCCCAGTTTAATCAAGAAGAGTTTTATCCTTAAACATAGTATTGAGAGCTATCACATTGTTTATTTCTACACAATTACTCATTCAGTACTGTCAATCCTGACTGGTAGGTCATATTACACATTGGCTAACTATTTGTCCAATGGTAACGTGTTCCACATTTTGTATACAAAACCCTAACATACCGGCAGTAATTGAAGAACTACAAAGACTCAATCACTGCTTAATCACATTGTAAAACATTTAAGGTTTTGTAAAAATAATTTACAAAAAGGAGATTACTCACATTGCTGTCTTAGGTTTTCTGTAAGGGTTTCCTGGTGATTATCTATAATTTACACAAATGCATATATGTTAGTAAAATAACCCACTATTTACATTAGTAATACCCTCCCCGAGACGGCATTCCAACGACTACGTCGGGCAGAACCTCGACAGCCGTTACGAAACCCTGGATCAATCAGGAAGCGTATCTAATACGTAACCGGGGTTATAATACTTACAACGGGACAGAACTTCGTTAATTAGGGGGGTATAATGCCCGAGAATTATGCCTACTATAAGAAAATTTCGAGAGAGAAAAGGATTTGAGCGAATTCGAATGCTCAGCCGATGCCTGCTATTTATAAGGTTGATTTTTGGTTTTGTCGCGCCCCGCGTAACATTCCTCCAGGGCTTACGCGGCCCGTGAGGCTCCCTAGGGTTGCTGAGTCGAACACTAGGCACGACACGACTGGGACACGTGGCGGCCTGGGGGTTCGTCTGAGTTTTGAGTTGTCGCGGCCCGCGTAGACCGGTGGTGAGTCTTACGCGGCCCGCCAGAGTCCCAATTTTCTTGTTTTTATTTAATTTTTAATGATATAATGTATTTTGGGCTCGGTTTTCACATACGGGATGTATTTTAAGACATATAGGAATATTTTAATATATATTAGGGTGTCAGAAAAATATTCAGGAGGGTTGTTATAATCCG
>JARYGA010004213.1:0-29744 GCA_030545235.1 Helianthus tuberosus | reverse complement strand
ACACTTAGAACAATTTTCACTATAAGCGTTAGAAATACATTTTGACTTGTTTCAAATTATAGATTTCGCCACGACTTATTTATAAAATATCGGAGGTGGGATTTCACAAAATAAAACGTGATACATAAATATATTTAGTATATATTTTTCACAACATCACTTGTATAAGTGTTTATGATTATTTTGTGAACTACGTAAATATTATTTTTAAGAGTAAAGATAATATTACTAAGTATTATTTTGGGAAAATCACATGTATTAAAATATAATATTTTTGAGAAGAATGTTTATATTTTGGGAGTTAGAAATAAAACATATTAAGTGAGACTTAATAGTGTAATCCGGTATACGAACACACATGTATTAAATCCCCCATCCTTGGGAAGGAGAATGACTACCAAGTATACACAGAAAATAAACACGAAATAGTTTCCTAACTATTTCCCAAAAACTTAAACCATAAAGCTAAGGCACGGCCATCCGTCTAATAGAGTTAGTACGTGTAGGTCGTCATACAGCTGATCGATTTGGAGGCATACTTGGTAGTGACGCACCACTGTGAGTTCATGTCCCCCTTTTCTCTTAACTGTTTTCAGTTTTCTAAACTGCGCGGGTGAAATACATGTTACTATGATTACGAGTACTTTTTAAATGGTATGATTAGCGTAAGGAGGGTTACTACTTAGATCATGTGAGTGGGTAGGCGTGAACTGGAGGCCATTAATCCTCATTATAGGACCGAGGGACGTAAGCGGTAGATCTATCTGGGTGTAGCGAGCCCAACCCCAGGTCCAACAGTACGGACCTCGGGGTGACTTTGTGCCCCGACGCAAAATCGCAAGGTTTGAGTCTTCCTACTTGCACTTCACACATATCAATGGCCTTGCAAACCGTTGGTGATCTCTTTTTCCTTATTTGCTAGATACCAGGATTTTTTTTATACTCACAAGGTTTATTTACTCACTTACACATGAACTCGCTCAACATTATTGTTGATTTTTCAACTTACATGTATTTCAGGAAATTAAAGATCTGGCGCGGTATGTTATGTTTTCCCGCTGCATAAGGGTTCCAAGGTCATCCCAGTTTAGGAAATGTGACTCTTTCCTGGACAAGTCACAAATCTTAAACTGCGTTTATTTCATGTTGATGTTTATGTTTTTCAAGACAATGTTTTATGTTATGATGTTGTAAGTCTCTAAGATAATGGTATGTTACTCTGGTTTTAAAACTTAATCAAATGGATGATCTTGCATGATTTTATTTAATATAGCTTTGTTATGATTAAGCTATGGTATTAAGAAGTCACACCAAAATTAACCACGCTTCCGCAAAGCCAGGGTGTGACAGCTTGGAATCAGAGCTCTGATCATAGCGAACTAGGATTCTTTCTCGAGTCTAGACTATGATCACTAGGGCTCTCACGAAAACATTTTTACTGCATACCACTTAAGTCCAGATCCAAAACGTTTTTACAAACAAATGTTGAGCACATTTTATTTATTATTTATAGGCTCAGTCTTGGAGGCTGAGGCTCGGTCTTAGAGGCCGAGGCTCGGTCTGGGAGATCGAGGTGGATGGCTAGTGGGACTAGGAGAATTGGCTAGTGGGACTAGGAGAATTGGCTAGTGGGACTAGGAAGAGCAGTCTGAGAGGCTGGGAGGCTAGTGGGACTAGGAGAACTATTTGAATGCTTACTTGGTGACTTATGTGATTATCTGATTGTATGATTGACTGTTTGTGCATGTTTGTGTTTATGTTACAGACACCATGGACACCTCTGGCACTGGTGACTCAGACACCATAGGACCTAGACCTATAGTATCGGACGACCTAGAGTCTTCTGAGCGCGAGGTTCACACATCCGACGTTACGAGCACGGACGAGGACGATTTCCAGCCCTTCGCTTTACCTGATGGTGCTGATGAGCTCGCTAATGGACCTTTGGCCGGGGACCTACCGTTAGTGGAGATCCCTGCTCCCATACCGCTTGCTTCATATCCTGCTTACGATTTGCTTCTCGACGCCGACGCTGACGACGACGTCGATCTTTTTGATGACGAGCCCGTGGAGGATGAGGTTCAGGGCGAGGCCCTTCTTGTTGCTGGTGATCTTTTGATGATCGCAGATGCTCCCGCTAAGGAGTCACCTGCTCACTCTCCGGTCCCAGGCTCTTTCGAGTCTGTGGCCTCCGCACCTTCACACACTCAGAGTGCGCAGCACTTTTCTCATGGATCAGATCCTGACCAGGCATCCTCTGTTGCCCCTATTCCTAGCTTTGCTTTCGACCATGATGATGTGGAGGATTCCGATCCTGACTTTCCCCCAGGATTCGACCCGGATGAGGATATAGAGTTTATACCCATGGATCAGCCTATGGAGGATCCAGTTGACCCAGTTGATCCCATCGATCCCGAGTTTGATTTTGAGATGGCCTTTGATGAGCCCGAGCAGCCACTAGACCCTGCTCCTGACCCAGTACTTGAGCATGACCTAGTTCATGTTGACGCACATATTATTGAGCCTGTCATTGCTGACCCACATATTGATGATCACCCTATAGATGCTCCATTGTTGGAGGGCGATCATGTCATTGCTGCTGATCATGTTGATCCCCCACTTTTTGCTGATGCACCAGTTGACCCTCTTGTTGCACCTCATCTCGATCCTATGCCAGTTCAGTTTGATCGTGCGCTTTTTGAGGCACAGATTGACCCCCGAGATGAGCACGCCCAGTGTGGGTGGATTCCTGCTGATGATGAGGTTCCACCTATTCCCCCTCAGATCACTGATACCCGTCACATTGATACCTCCTTTTCATTTCCTCGGTTTACACCTCCAGCACGACCTGGAGAAGGTTCTTCGGCTCACCCTTTTGGACATGTACCGGTATCTATCCCTACTATACCACCGTCTGCTACTTTTCCACCTGTTTCTCCATTTCATGTGGCACCTTTCGATCCCACCAGTGAGCCGTTTCTCTGGTCATCATCTTCTGCTATGCCACCAACTGACCCCTACCATTCTTTCCACATGGGGTATACTATTGAGGACGTTTTGATGTCTTTTGTCGCCCAGCACGAGGCACACACACAGCGCATTCAGGAGCTTGAGAGAGCTCAGCCGCCGCCGTGTCAGTGCCAGGGTCAAACCCACTCTCCTTTGCAGCCCACTCGACCTTTACCACCAAACTATGTTGCACGCCTTTTGGCACTTGAGCAGCAGGTTGCTTCTTGGTTGCGTACCCAGAGAGCCATGGAGGAGGACTGGCTCCAGTTGCGTCGTTTGTTTTACACCCACTTTCCCCCTCCTCCACCGCCATCCGTGTAGAGCTCTTCAGTACCGTATGGGTAGACGTTGGTGAGAAGACGGCGAATGCTTTTGACTGCACAGCATTTTTGGAGACTACATTATGATTCTGACTTTTGTTGACGTGTATTTGATGTATTGATTATTGATTTGATATAGTTTTTGGACTAGGGTGATGTAGCCCTTAGTCGACTGATGTTGTATGACACTATGATGTACTTGTACGCTTACTATGTGGTCTCAATATATGGCAATCGCAGTATTCTCACCATATCTGATGCTTGATTTGGTTATTTATATTTGTGACATGGGATGTTGTGTGTTTGATGTGATGATAACATGAGATGTTATGTACTATTACTATCATAAAGCGTTTGTATTATAACTATGGCCTGACCGACATAAACCATCTTATAAAAGATGCCGCCGAAACGTCCAACGCCGATGCCTACCAATGAGGCAGAACTCCAGCAAGTCATCGCTGCTGCCATCGCACAATACGCCGCTTCGCAAGGAGGACCCAGTGGAAGCAGCTCGAACAACAATGGCAACAATAATCCACCTCATGGTAATGCCAAGTCATTTAGACCTACCATGACCTAATTGGATATCTATAGCAAAGATGCTAATGCCGTTCACATGTTATAATGTATGTGCAGGGTGCACCTACAAGCAGTTTCTAGACTGCAAACCGGTCAACTTTGATGGCACAGGAGGTACTGTCGCCTTTGTTCGTTGGGCCGAGAAAACCGAATCTGTTCTTCGCATGAGCAAATGCGCGCTAGACCAGCAAGTCACCTATATCTCAGGGCTATTCTTGGATGGAGCCCTCTCTTGGTGGAATTTGCAAGTACAGACACTTGGTGAAGCTGCTGCTTACGCGCTAACCTGGACCGAACTGAAGGAACTTATGCGCAAGAAGTACTGCTCTCGCGCGGAAATCCAAAGATTGGAAACCAAGTTCTGGCATTTGAGAATGGACGGTCCAAAGATCGCAGAGTATGTTCAAGGGTTCCATGATTTATCGCATGTGGTACCCTACATGGTCACTCCGGAGTTCAAGCGGATTGAACGTTTCATTTGGGGATTAGCTCCTCAAATCATAAGCATGGTGACCTCATCCAAGCCTGCGACCATTACCGAGGCAATTGATTTGAGCGTAGCTCTCACTGAGGAGGCGATCCGCCTAAACAAGTTTGGTGATGTTGAGCAAAAGAAGAAAGAGACTCACGTCGAGTCATCAGGAGGTAACAAACGGAAGTTCTTAAACTTCAAGCAGGGCGCCAGTGTGGTTGTTAAGAAAGGAGAGCCAAACGCGCCAGCTCAGGATACAGCTGGTGGTAGGAGGAAAGGTAAAGGATATATGGGTGCACATCCCAAGTGTAACTCTTGCCAACGCCATCAGTCTGGCCGATGCGGTCCAAAAGTTTGTGAAGCTTGTGGAAAGACTGGTCACTTGAAGGATTCTTGTTGGGCTAGTGCTGGCCGGGGAGGCCAAGGAGGATTTGGGAATAGAAACAATAATCGTGGTGGTATTGGGAATCGCCCACAAGGAAACAATGGAGGAAACGGGAATCGAGGCATCGATGCGAATCAAGCTGGTAATGCGAACCAAAACAACAACCAAGCTGGAAATGGAGGTGGAAACGGGCAAAGACTTGGATGTTTTAACTGTGGTGATATTGGGCATTTTAAAAGGAATTGCCCAGAATTGAACCAAGCCCGTGGAAGAGTGTTCCAAATCGAAGCGAGGGAGGCGCGCCAGGACCCCAATGTTGTTACTGGTACGTTCCCTGTAAACCAACGCTATGCATCCGTTTTATTTAATACTGGTGCCGATTATAGCTTCGTGTCGTTAGAATTTAAGAATATGCTTGGTTTAGCCGCTAATAAGTTAGATATTCCCTACTCAATCGAATTGGCTAATGGGAAGTTAGTAGAAGCCAATGAAGTTATCAGAGGTTGTGTGATCGAATTGGGAGAGCGTGAGTTTGCTTTGGATCTACTACCAGTCCAGTTGGGAAGCTTCGACGTGGTGGTAGGAATGGATTGGTTATCAGGCAACAAGGCTGAGATAGTTTGTCACGAAAAGGTCGTTCGTATCCCGACCGAAGATGGCGAAACAATTATGGTTCACGGGGAGAAGCGTGATACGCCGTTAAGAATTATCAGCTGCCTGAAAGCGCGAAAGTGTTTGCAGAAGGGATGTGTTGCCTTCCTGGCACACATTGTGGATAAGAAGGCTGCTGAGCCAAGAATAGAAGACATCCCTGTCGTGAGGGAATATCCAGAAGTCTTCCCAGAGGACTTACCTGGACTGCCACCTCAGAGGCAAGTAGAGTTTCACATCGACTTAGTTCCAGGCGCCGCGCCTGTGGCTAAGGCACCTTATAGACTTGCTCCGTCTGAGATGCAAGAATTGTCGACACAACTTCAAGAGTTATTAGACAAGGGATTTGTCCGACCAAGCTTCTCTCCTTGGGGAGCTCCGGTCCTGTTTGTCAAGAAGAAGGACGGTAGTTTTCGCATGTGTATTGACTACCGGGAGTTGAACAAGCTGACGATCAAGAATAGGTATCCTCTGCCAAGAATTGATGATCTGTTTGACCAACTGCAAGGCTCAAGCTTTTATTCAAAGATCGATCTTCGATCTGGATACCATCAGTTAAGGATACAAGAGGAAAGTATCCCGAAGACAGCCTTCAGAACTCGTTATGGACACTACGAGTTCCTTGTTATGCCGTTTGGTCTGACAAACGCACCTGCAGTGTTTATGGATTTGATGAATAGAGTTTGCAAGCCGTACTTGGACAAGTTCGTGATTGTGTTTATCGACGACATCTTGATTTATTCAAGGACAAAGGCTGAGCACGAACAGCATTTAAGAGCTATTTTGGAGCTGCTAAAGAAAGAACAGCTGTATGCCAAATTCTCTAAGTGCGAGTTTTGGCTACGTGAAGTACAATTTCTTGGACACGTGGTGAATGGAGATGGAATCCACGTGGATCCAACCAAGATCGAAGCGATCAAGAATTGGGAAACGCCAAAGACGCCAACCGAGATTCGACAATTCTTGGGATTGGCTGGCTACTATCGAAGGTTCATTGAGGATTTTTCGAAGATCGCCCAACCATTGACGCTCCTCACGCAGAAAGATAAGAAGTTTGATTGGGGAATCAAACAGGAAGAAGCGTTCCAGATATTGAAGGATAAGCTCTGCAATGCGCCAATCTTAGCACTACCGGAAGGTACAGATGATTTCGTGGTATACTGTGACGCCTCACGTCAAGGATTGGGTTGTGTGTTGATGCAACGCCAAAAGGTTATTGCTTACGCATCGCGTCAATTGAAAGTGCACGAAAAGAACTATACCACACATGATTTGGAACTTGGCGCAGTGGTTTTTGCATTAAAGATCTGGAGACACTACCTTTATGGTACGAAGTGTACAATTTTTACAGATCACAAGAGCCTATAACACATATTCAATCAGAAGGAGCTGAATATGAGGCAGAGACGATGGGTTGAGTTGCTGAACGATTACGACTGCGAGATAAAGTATCATCCAGGGAAGGCGAATGTGGTCGCCGATGCCCTAAGTCGAAAAGAGAGGATCAAGCCCATAAGGGTTAGGGCTTTAGAAATGATTATCCGAACCGATCTTTCCTTGCGCATTCGTGCCGCGCAGAAAGAAGCTCTCAAGGAAGGAAACCTTGAAGAAGAATATCTCCGTAGGATGGAGAGGCTACTGGTACCAAACAAGGAAGGAACGTTATGTTTTGAGAAAAGGATTTGGGTTCCTCTGTTTGGTGGTTTAAGGAAAGTTATTTTTGATGAAGCTCACAAATCGCGGTACTCTATCCATCCAGGAGCGGATAAGATGTACCAGGATCTCAAAGATTATTATTGGTGGCCTAGGATGAAAGGCGATGTTGCTGTTTATGTGAGCAAATGTCTAACGTGTGCTAAGGTTAAAGCCGAATACCAGAAGCCTTCAGGACTTCTGCAACAACCTGAGATTCCCAAATGGAAATGGGAACAAATCTCAATGGATTTTATTACAAAGTTGCCGAGAACGCCAAGAGGACATGACACTATTTGGGTAATAGTGGATCGACTAACAAAGTCAGCACACTTCTTACCTATCAGAGAGAAGGATAATACGAGCAAGTTGGCTGAAATTTACATGAGAGAGATCGTTGCACGTCATGGAGTGCCTCTCTCAATCATCTCTGATAGAGACGGAAGGTTTGTGTCAAGGATATGGCAATCCTTCCAAGAAGCTTTTGGATCGCAATTGAATCTGAGCACTGTGTTTCATCCGCAAACTGACGGTCAAAGCGAGCGAACGATACAGACTTTAGAAGACATGCTGAGAGCGTGTGTTATGGATTTGGGCGGTAGCTGGGATAAGCATTTGCCTTTGGTCGAATTTTCATACAACAACAGCTACCACACCAGTATTGGTGTCGCGCCATTCGAAGCCCTTTACGGACGCAAGTGCCGATCACCCCTATGCTGGGCTGACGCAGGTGATAGGCAGCTTGCTGGTCCCGAAATCGTCCAAGAGACGACAGACAAGATTGCGCAGATTCTTAAACGCATCGAAGCAGCTCGCCACAGACAGAAGGCCTATGCGGATCCAAACCGGAAACACGTGGAATTTCAAGTAGGAGAAATGGTTTTATTGAAGGTTTCACCTTGGAAGGGTGTGGCACGCTTCGGAAAGCGTGGGAAGTTAAATCCGCGCTACATTGGTCCTTTCAGAATTTTGGAAAGAATAGGACTAGTAGCATACAAGCTGGACTTACCTGCTGAACTGAATGGTGTTCACGATACATTTCATGTATCCAACCTGAAAAAAAAAGTCCAACTCAAGATGACATTGCCATTCCCATCGACGAGATTCATGTTGACGACACGCTCCATTTCGTTGAAGAACCGGTTGAGGTTACGGAATGGAAAGTAAACAAGACCCGCCGGAGCAGTGTCAAGCTCGTCAAAGTTCGTTGGAATGACAGACACGGTCCTGAGTACACCTGGGAGCGTGAGGACCGGATGAAAGAGAAATACCCCCACCTATTTCCTAAGAACCCTGCATCTACAAGCAGAACTTAAAATTTCGGGACGAAATTTTTCTAACGGGGGGAGAATGTGACAACCCTCACCAAACCAGGTATCCGTACAACTTAATTAATAATTAATTACTGCTTAATTACTGTGCTTGCTTGAACTTGTGAATAAACTGCTACTTGAATACTGATACATGTACTTACTTGCATCGTACTTTACTTGCTGTCACTACATTATTTACATGACTGAACCTTAGTGACAAACATGATGCACAAAAAGCACAGTAGCACTATAGCGGATAACCTATTGAACATGCTGATAAAGCCAGCATCAGGCAGACACTGCCTCTAAGGCCTGTATGAGCCAGAAATATTTTGGTACCCTAGTGGTGAGTGTAGGGATATAAGGGTTGTAGAACTGCGTCTCTAGGGATAAGTTACAATGACTGGATGTGCCTAAAACGTACTCTAAGTACAAAATTCAGCACTTTACATAATAATTCAGCTTTTAGCTACCTAATAAAGTGCCAAAACATGAGAAAAATATTACTAGACACTTTCCAAAGTGTCAGAAATGAGTTGTGTCACTAAAAATGGTATTAACGACACTTTAAGCTTTGTTAAGCACTTTAATGGATTGCTATCCAACCGAACTACCGGACTATACCCGGAACCTAAAAATAATGTCATTTTCATTATTTACCTTTTTCTGAGCCAGTTAGGGTCCCTGAATACCCTAACACCCATTGTAACGCGTGACACACAACTAACCGGGTTAAGCAGTTAACTACACTTAACCTAACTAATAAACCTAACTAACTAGTTAGAATCGAACTAGGTACCCCCCCCCCCCCCCTTAACCAACCGTCCCCATGAGGGGGGACATACTTTGTCCTTCCTTGATTATTATAATCTAGTTTGTTTGATATCTACTAGACACTTAATCCATTGGGTAATTAGCATGAGAATTGTCTATAAGTATGAGCTTATACACACATGATCATTTCCATCACACAACACAACTCAAAACTCTCTCCCTCTCTCTAAAGAAGCTACGGCCGAACACCCCCTTGTGCATACATCCGATTTCGAGTTTAGTTCAAGTCATTCCAATCATCTACAAGTGTTAAGGGTCGCATATAAGGAGTCTTGGTGCAAACGGAAGGCGAAGGACCTCATTCTCTTGCTTTTATCCACCCTATTTGCGCTTAGATTCTTCCCTAGCCTCGAGCTAGTGGTATGTTACTTAAATCACCTACTCGAACTATTTTGAAGTGGTTAATACGATGTGTAACGGTTAAAACTCAAAATCTTACAAGATAATGCTTTAAAGTCTACTAAAAGCACTTAAAAAGATGGTTAAAAGCTTATAAGTTGTGTAAATGTTGTAGTATTTGATTTGTGTGATTATTTGGACCCGATCTATGTTGTGGTAGCTCGGATCATCATTTAACCCGGTTTAGTCATGATCTTGGATTATGACATAAAGCTTGTTTAAGTGTAACAAGGGTTAGAAGATGAAACTCTACCACACACGAATCATGAACTTGTGTAAAAGTGTTTTAGTTTGTACAATAGTGTTTAAAACTAGTAGATCTACGTATCTACAAGCGGTATTTTCAAAGGACCACGTGTCAAGAGAAAACATATTTTTAAAGACGGATCTTACACTAACAAGAATGGTTTTTAGAACACACAAGTGTGTAAACACTTGTGTAACACAAAGTTTCGACAAAATAACTATTTTTGAAAAAGATGACGAGAAGTTGTAAAGATGGAACTTCCCTAAAAACGAGGTTTTTACAAAATCGGATAGTTTTATGTAAAGATCCACTAAAAGTAATGGGATTTACTTCATAGTTTGAATAAATCACAAGTTCATGAAGTTTATGCGATTTATATATATATATTGACTAGTTTGTGGTTTGAACATTGTTTTGATTGAATGAAAAATGGTTGGTTTGATTTATAAAAGAAAATGATACGCTTGAAAGCGTGGCCACCTCCAGTTACAGAGGAAACTCTGGCGAAATTTTTCCAAAAACCTAACACTTAGAACTATTTTCACTATAAGCGTTAGAAATACATTTTGACTTGTTTTCAAATTATAGATTTCGCCACGACTTATTTATAAAATATCGGAGGTGGGATTTCACAAAATAAAACGTGATACATAAATATATTTAGTATATATTTTTCACAACATCACTTGTATAAGTGTTTATGATTATTTTGTGAACTACGTAAATATTATTTTTAAGAGTAAAGATAATATTACTAAGTATTATTTTGGGAAAATCACATGCATTAAAATATAATATTTTTGAGAAGAATGTTTATATTTTGGGAGTTAGAAATAAAACATATTAAGTGAGACTTAATAGTGTAATCCGGTATACGAACACACATGTATTAAATCCCCCATCCTTGGGAAGGAGAATGACTACCAAGTATACACAGAAAATAAACACGAAATAGTTTCCTAACTATTTCCCAAAAACTTAAACCATAAAGCTAAGGCACGGCCATCCGTCTAATAGAGTTAGTACGTGTAGGTCGTCATACAGCTGATCGATTTGGAGGCATACTTGGTAGAGACGCACCACTGTGAGTTCATGTCCCCCTTTTCTCTTAACTGTTTTCAGTTTTCTAAACTGCGCGGTGAAATACATGTTACTATGATTACGAGTACTTTTTACATGGTATGATTAGCGTAAGGAGGGTTACTACTTAGATCATGTGAGTGGGTAGGCGTGAACTGGAGGCCATTAATCCTCATTATAGGACCGAGGGACGTAAGCGGTAGATCTATCTGGGTGTAGCGAGCCCAACCCCAGGTCCAACAGTACGGACCTCGGGGTGACTTTGTGCCCCGACGCAAAATCGCAAGGTTTGAGTCTTCCTACTTGCACTTCACACATATCAATGGCCTTGCAAACCGTTGGTGATCTCTTTTTCCTTATTTGCTACATACCAGGATTTTTTTATACTCACAAGGTTTATTTACTCACTTACACATGAACTCGCTCAACATTATTGTTGATTTTTCAACTTACATGTATTTCAGGAAATTAAAGATCTGGCGCGGTATGTTATGTTTTCCCGCTGCATAAGGGTTCCAAGGTCATCCCAGTTTAGGAAATGTGACTCTTTCCTGGACAAGTCACAAATCTTAAACTGCGTTTATTTCATGTTGATGTTTATGTTTTTCAAGACAATGTTTTATGTTATGATGTTGTAAGTCTCTAAGACAATGGTATGTTACTCTGGTTTTAAAACTTAATCAAATGGATGATCTTGCATGATTTTATTTCATATAGCTTTGTTATGATTAAGCTATGGTATTAAGAAGTCACACCAAAATTAACCACGCTTCCGCAAAGCCAGGGTGTGACATTTCATGCTATGTATGCCCATTGTGTGCATTACTTAGTACATTGTTTACTTTACATTTCTGCTATGTATGTTGACTGATAGCATGCTAGCACATTGATTTACTTGACTTTTCTGCTTTGTATGTTAACTTAGCATACTTAGTACATTGTTTTCATATGACATGTATACAACTGCTATAACATTTGGTTTGCACAAACGAGACTATTATACGTTCATTAACATTAGCTACGCCGCTCGGTAGTAAGTACTGGTACCATAGGACTTGACAAATCCCATTCCTGGCATCTCGGGTTTTGTTTGGGTGTAAGGAATGACTGAATCCAAAAACATTTCTTTTGATAACCTTGACTAAAAGGGTTATCCGACTGTCTCAAGGCTTGAATGTATGCGTTAACTTACCACATAAATGTTTGTATCAATGTAACATGCATTACTTTGCAAAACATAACTTTTTGATATATTCAAAATACTTTGTTTTGTACATTTCTACATTTGGTTTATGTGACAAATACTTTACTTACAATACATAACATTTGTTACACATTACTTGACTACAGTTGGACTTTTTAACATTTGACATGGCTTATACAAGGACTTTTGACAATTGGTTTAAACATAGACTTTATACATTGGTGGTTTGTTTAAGTGACTTAAGTAACGAGATGTGAGTAATATGATACAAGCATGGTGGATACGCCGCTGGTACTTCCTATATATAAGTGTTTGTATTATATTACATATCATAGCATTATTTAAATCATTCAATTTGGACTTATACATTTTACACAAGTAACACGATTTTCACAAGACTTTGGTTTACAAACAATTTACTTTATACAACTCATTTTACTTGGTTATACATTTAACCATACATTATTCTTTTATTTATACATATCATTTGATCTTATCGCTTTTTAAATGATTTACAAAACAAAACAATTTACAAGGTTCATGACTGACTTTTGCTAAACAACTTTTTCTTAAACTTAAGTCATGAATCCTATTTTCTCAAAACCTATGTATCTCACAGGCATTTTTATGCTGACGTACCTATTTTCACATGTGTTTTCAGGAGCTTTTGCATAGGATGATGATCGTGACACTAGGGCGGACCTGTGCCTTAGAGACTTAAAATGAAGATAGACTTAGTTTAATTATGTTATAAACTCTTTGATTCCTGTTTAAAACAATGTAACTCTTATGTTGATAAATAAAATACAACTTTGTATGCCATGGTTATGAAACAATTAATTCTGTTACAACACTCCCCGATGTTTTCCGCCACGTTTTGTATGTTATACGTGGTCGGGGTGTGACAGAAGAGGTGGTATCAGAGCCAATGGTTATAGGGAATTAGATTATTAGTAATTCTTTGACCTAGACTATAACCTTTCTAGGACCCCAACACAAGTTATCTTGTGTTTAGATTTTAAAACATGCACTTCACCTATCCTTAGGTGATAACCACAATGGGAACATCAAGTTCGAATCCGCTTTGAAAATTAATCATCTGTTTTTGGATGATTGATTACTAGGTTTTGAACCCTCTGTTGTAAGGTTTTGAACCCTTCCTGTTTGATTTTTGGCCTTGTGCCTTCCAAATTTTCAAAATCTCGTCAAAGTTTTGGGTTTTTAGATAATGTGAACACGTGCAAACTGGAAGAGTGAATGCCTGTACCCTGGGTTTTCTGTCTAAGGCTAGAGTGTTCGTACAAATCCACATAATCGGACCAGTCACTCTTACCTGGGAACTCTTGGGGTGAGTGTTCACTTATAGGCGAGCATGTCTTCGCGATACATTATTTTTGACCCATTTACTTTGATTAGTCACTGTGTGTCGTTTGTTTGCTTTGTGATGCGAACAAATGACCACCATCTTTGCCATTATCAATTTTTGTATCATCTCATTCTTTTCACCCAAACATCTCACTCGTTTCCTTTCATGTTTCCTCTTTTAGAATGCCTCCTCGACGCGAAAACCAGATAGCGACTGCCGAACTGGCAGAAATCATTGCGCAGCAAATGGCTGCTCAATTCCCAAACCTCTTTGCTCAATGGAACCAAGCCAACAACAACAACAATGCTCCATGCAAATTCAATGATTTTAACTCGGCTAAACCACTAAAGTTTAGTGGTTCTGAGGGAGCGACTGGGCTTCTTCAATGGTTTGAGAGCATTGAGAATACTTTCCGCCACGTGCAGTGTCCTGACAATCGCAAGGTCGAGTTTTCTTCGAGTGTGTTTCAGAAGAGGGCTCTCACTTGGTGGAACGGGGTTATGAGAGACCGTGGTGCAGAAGTTGCTCTAGCACAAACATGGGCCGAACTTAGGGCCCTTATGATGAGGGATTTCTGTCCTCGTCATGAACAGCGAGCGTTGGAGAAAGAGTTTGATGACTTAAAACAAGACAGTGGCGAGCACAGGGCATATACTGACAGGTTTGAGGAGTTGAGTCTGCTTTGCCCGACTATGGTTACCCCACTCGACAAGGCTATCAAAAGGTACATCGACGGCCTACCTGACTCAGTGCAAGACATCATTACTGGTAGTAACCCTGCCACACTCCGTCAGGCGATCGAGTTAGCAGTGACATTGACTGAGTCGCAGGTTCGAAAGGGAAAGCTGCATAAAAAGGGTGACAAGGGTAAGAATCAGGCGTCTGACAAGGGGGATAGCAAGAAAGGTCAAAACAAGAATGGAAAGAATTCTGGTTCCTCAAAGGGTTCTAGGAAGTGAAAGGCTTCCCAAAACTATGCCGTTACTGCACAGGCCCAAGCTGCACCAAATCAGCCTGCGCAACCACTAGCCAAGAAGCCATATCTTGGCACTGCACCTTTGTGCAACAGGTGTAACGGCATCACCTACCACATCTCCAATGTCGTCATTGCACTAACTGTGGGAGAATTGGCCATCTTGCTGCTACTTGTCGCATTCCTGTTAACCAGAACCAGGCAGTTCAGAACCAAGCCCAACAAGTTGCTCAGCCTCTTGCTCAGCAACAAGGTCAAGCTGCACGACCTCATTTTCCTCCTGGTTCGTGCTACAATTGTGGGGATCTGACCCACTACAGAAACCGGTGCCCAAGGCTAGCCAACCAGAATCAGAATCCAAATCAGAATCAGGCTCAGGCTCAAGGTCGAGTCTTCAACATGAATGCACAAGAGGCACAAGCAGACAATGAAGTGGTGAATGGTACGTTCTTTATTAATAATCAGCCTGCATCTGTTCTCTTTGATTTGGGTGCCGATAAGAGTTTTGTGTCTTTATCTTTTGAGCCATTACTTCGCGTGTCTAGAACGAAACTAGGTAAACCTTTGACAGTAGAAGTTGCTAGTGGTGAACCCATTGTTCTTGATTCTGTTCTTCACAACTGCCAGTTGAACCTTAACGACCATCTTTTTCCTATCGACTTCACGCCTATGCAACTTGGAAGCTTCGACGTTATTGTGGGTATGGATTGGTTAGCCAAGCATCACGCAGAGGTAGTTTGTTTTGAGAAGATTGTTCGTGTGCCGCTTTCGACAGGCAAGATCCTACAGGTTCAAGGTGAGAAACCGTCTGGTGGTCTCAAGCTCATGTCTTGTTTTAAAGCTCGGAAATATCTGCGGAAGAACTATGTGGCTTTCTTAGCACATGTTACAGCAGATAAAGGCAAGGGTAAATCTATTTCAGATATCCCTGTCGTTCGGGATTATTCTGAAGTTTTCCCTGAAGAGTTACCTGGTCTACCCCCAGCACGCCAAGTCGAGTTCCGCATTGACCTCGTACCTGGTGCAAATCCTATTGCCAGAGCTCCATATCGTCTTGCTCCATCTGAGATGCAAGAGTTGTCTAAGCAGCTTCAGGAGCTCTCTGACAAAGGTTTTATACGTCCTAGCTTTTCACCCTGGGGTGCTCCCGTTCTTTTTGTCAAGAAGAAGGATGGATCCTTTAGGATGTGTATTGATTATCGTGAGCTTAACAAGCTTACCATCAAGAATCGATATCCCATACCTCGCATAGATGATCTCTTTGATCCGCTTCTTATTTTTCGAAGATTGATCTACGTTCTGGGTATCATCAACTTCGGGTGCATGAAGAAGATATTCCCAAGACAGCGTTCCGTACTCGCTATGGGCATTATGAATTCACAGTCATGCCATTCGGTTTGACTAATGCTCCTGCTGTTTTCATGGACTTAATGAATAGGGTCTGCAAACCTTATTTGGATCAGTTCGTCGTTTTTTTTATTGACGACATCTTGATTTATTCTAAGACGCAAGCTGATCACGAGCAACATCTTCGTCTTACTCTGGAACTCCTAAAGAAAGAGCAACTTTTCTCCAAATTCTCCAAGTGTGAATTCTGGCTTAAAGAAGTTCAATTCTTAGGACATATTATCAATGAACAAGGTATTCATGCGGATCCCTCCAAGATCAGTGCGATTAAGGATTGGGATACGCCTACTACTCCTACTGAAGTTCGTTCTTTCCTTGGTCTAGCGGGTTATTACCGCCGCTTCATTGAAAACTTCTCAAAGATTGCAGTTCCTCTAACTGCTCTAACTCAGAAGAACAAACCCTTTGATTGGGGATTCAAACAAGAGGAAGCTTTTCAAAACATAAAGCAGAAGCTTTGCGACGCGCCTGTTCTGACTTTTCCTGAGGGCAATGATGATTTCGTCGTTTATTGCGATGCATCTAAATTGGGTCTTGGCTGCGTCCTGATGCAAAGGAACAAAGTCATAGCATATGCATCGAGGCAGTTGAAGATACATGAGAAGAACTACACCACTCATGATCTTGAGTTGGGTGCAGTTGTCTTCGCTCTTAAGATCTGGAGACACTATTTGCACGGTACAAAATGTGTGGTTTTCACAGACCACAAAAGTCTTCAGCATATCTTCAATCAGAAAGAACTCAACATGAGGCAACGACATTGGGTGGAGCTTCTAAACGACTATGACTGCGAAATTCGCTACCACCCTGGTAAGGCGAATGTCGTGGCCGATGCTTTGAGTCGCAAGGAGCGTACTAAGCTTCATTGTGTTCGTGTTCAAACTGTTATTCAAGCTCGATCCGATATCCAAGCCCGCATTTCTCAAGCTCAACAATCTTGTGTTTCACAAGGTTTGATGGATAGGGAATTTCCCTATCACATAACACCTGATCTGGAACTGAAGGACAATGGATCGTATTACTTCATGGACCGTTTGTGGGTCCCAAGCCAAGATAACCTTCGCACCTTGCTTATGGATGAAGCCCATAAGTCTCGTTATTCTGTTCATCCTGGCTCAGATAAAATGTATAAGGATCTTCGTATTCAGTATTGGTGGCCTGGTATGAAGAAAGACATTGCTTTATACGTATCAAAATGCCTTACTTGTCTTAAGGTTAAAGCTGAACATCAACGTCCTTCTGGTTTATTGGTGCAACCAGAGATCCCAGTTTGGAAATGGGAAAACATTACTATGGATCTCATTACTAAACTTCCGCGCACAAAGAAAGGTCATGATGCCATCTGGGTAGTTGTTGATCGTCTTACTAAGTCAGCGCATTTCTTGCCAATCCGTGAGGATTTTTCTGCTGACAAACTTGCTAAAATCTATGTGGATGAAATTGTAGCTCGACATGGTGTTCCTTTGAACATCATTTCTGACAGAGATGCTCGTTTCACTTCTCATTTTTGGAGAACCATGCAATCTGCTATGGGGACCCAACTTAACCTGAGCACAGCTTATCATCCGCAAACGGATGGTCAATCTAAGAGAACAATCCAGACTCTGGAGGATATGCTTAGAGCTTGTGTGATCGACTTTGGTGGTAGTTGGGATTCACATCTTCCGTTAATTGAATTCTCCTACAACAACAGTTATCACACCATCATCAAAATGGCTCCTTTCAAGGCTCTCTATGGTCGAAAATGTCGTTCACCAGTCTGCTGGAATGAGATCGGCGAGGCTCAGCTTACTGGACCTGCCCTCATTTTAGAGACAACTGACAAGATTAAGAAAGTTCGTGATAACCTTCAGACAGCTAGAAGCCGTCAAAAGAGTTACGCGGACCCAAAACGCAAACCCTTGGAATTTCAAGTCGGTGATCGAGTGTTACTTAAGGTCTCACCTTGGAAAGGTGTGATCAGATTTGGAAAGAAAGGAAAACTTGCACCTAGATACGTTGGACCATTCAAGATCGTCGAAAGAATCGGTAAGGTAGCCTACAGACTTGAGTTACCTCCTGAACTTGGAAATGTTCATCCAACTTTTCACGTGTCCAATCTCAAGAGGTCTTTAGCTTATGAGAACCTCCACATACCACTTGACGAAATTCGTGTTGATAAAACACTGAAATTTGTTGAGAAGCCAGTGGAAATCATGGAACGTGAAGTCAAGTGGCTTAAACGCAAGCGCATTCCTTTGGTCAAAGTTCGCTGGGAAGCTAAACGTGGACCCGAGTTTACTTGGGAACGCGAAGATCAAATGAAGACGAAATATCCGCATCTTTTTCCACGAGTTTCCTCTAAATAAATTTCGGGACGAAATTTCCACAAGTAGGGGAGACTGTAACATCTGTGCTTGTAATCATTGTGAACAGTTCAATTATCAATAAAACAATGTTATTTGATCCCAATGTTTTTTTGGTTATGTTTTTCATTTTTCATGTTTTGACTTTTATTCAATTTCAAACTCTATATCGCTTTCTAGAGGATTATACGCAAACTGGTGCGTAAACGTAATCAGTTTAATGCGACAAATACTCCGAAACATCAACATATGCTTAACATACCTTAAATAACCTTTACATAACTTAGAAATAAGTTTTGAAGGCTTTGGTATGGCAAAAACAAGTTAATTCGCTTACAAGGACTAAACTTGACAAACTACGAAAGTATGCCAGTTTGAACTATAACGAACATTCCGGAACATGACCATAAGTTAAACACACCTTAAATATCCTTTATATAGCTTATAAATAGGCTTTGAGGGGTTCGGTGTGCTAAAATAAACTTTTGGGTCATTCAGGGACTAAAAGCGTCAAAAAGTGCACAAGTTTGCATTTTCGCGCATAACTTACGTTCTAAATACCTCCGGACATCCAAAAATTTATGTAAGCACTAAAATATTTTATTTTAGTGTTTGGCATAAGAAAAAATCCACTCGTCACACAATTTAGATCGTTTTTCGAGCTTATGCGCATTCCGTCGTAATTAAGCGAACATCGCGATCGTACGACCAAACGAACTGACATCCGGCATATTTTTGAGCATGTTTCATGTCCACAATGTTTAGGCATCCTTTTGGAGCCTTGAAAATGATTTAACGAGCCTTAAACATGTCGGAAATGGCCTTAATACGCAACAGGGACTGAAAGGGGAACATTGGAAAGTGTTTGCTGATCAGGGGGACCCTAGCGTGACACCTAGCCCCCTTGGCGTCACGCTAGGCCTCTTCTGATCAGCAAAGGCCATTTAAACACATGTTAACAGCCCCTAAACCCTCCAAAGGCCAATTCCAAGTGTCAAACTCTTATGGTGGAAGCAAAATGAGCTACCACAACATTCCAACAAGTGTAGGGATGTGATCATTCCCTCTTCTCCAAGAAACGATCCTAACGGTGAACCGAAATCTATAAATACCCACCACATTTTCACTCATTCCTCACAAGAATCTGATTTGAGAAGCTCTAAGTTGAAACCTTTGTTTCATACCTGAGCTACTTGAATCAAGATTAGCATTCGGGGACCCTTTGTAAGTGTTCCTTCGTTCTTTTATTGCTTTTCGAGTCAGAAAGTCAAACTTTGTTTGACTTTCTGCATTGACCAGTTTATGGTCGACGCGAAGTTCGTTTGAACTTCATAACGTGAGCGTGATCACGATGGTTATAGTCCCTAGTGACTATACCTACTGATTACCACGTTATCTAGGCTCAGTGACGAGCCGTAGTTTCGGTCAGAATACGTATTCTTGCGTATTTTGTAACCAAACAAATTATGGGTATCAAAACCATTTGTTTTGATACCAAACCTGTTTTCTAAACTTAGTTAAGCATGTTTTAGCATGCTTAGCTCGTCACTTTTAGTTTAGTGCTTATATAGGGTCCTAAGGTAAGCGATCTAAACAATCGCTTATACTTTTGAACCCGACCCATTTGGTCGATCATTAAGATCCGAACAAGCACATTAGGTGACCATAGCATATAGGGAATAACCTTCCAAGGTTATACCTTATGGTCGCTTCGTTTAAGTTGTTGTATGATAGGTAGTTTATATGCCTTAGGTAAATTACCAAAATGCCCTTTTTACGCCAAAATTCATTTTAAGCATATGTAACATAACTTTTGGTATCTAAACTGATTTAGTAACAATATTAGATATGTTAAGGCATATTTTACTTGTCATAGGACTAGTTAGGCGTTCCGAACGCGTTTTACGCGATCGACGCGTTAAAGTAGCATAAGCTACCTAAACGGGTCGTAAAGGGGTCGTAAGCACTTAGGCTAGGTTTCATTTAGTATGTAGGCTTTGTTAAACCATACTACCTGAGTTCCCATACTCATTTGGTTTACGAACCCTCATTCTATCCGATCTTCCGATTTAGGTCCGGTTTATTAATGTAGTTACCTATATTAGGTGTCGTTTGATATCCGTGATCTCTAGCATTGTTTGGTTGTTACTCAAGGACTACTAAGCAATCTCAAGTGAGTACATAGACCCCTCTTTTACTGTTTTCCAAACTGTTTTGGGGTGAAACACATGTGCCTACTTGTTACTTTCATGCTTTCCTGTTTTCACATCATATACCTGCTATGTTTGTTAGTACATTATAGTACATGATTTCATTACATTTCATGCTATGTATGCCCATTGTGGGCATACTTAGTACATCGTTTTACATTACATTTCATGTTATGTATACCCATTGTGTGCATTACTTAGTACATTGTTTACTTTACATTTCTGCTATGTATGTTGACTGATAGCATGCTAGCACATTGATTTACATGACTTTTCTGCTTTGTATGTTAACTTAGCATACTTAGTACATTGTTTTCATATGACATGTATACAACTGCTATAACATTTGGTTTGCACAAACGAGACTATTATACGTTCATTAACATTAGCTACGCCGCTCGGTAGTAAGTACTGGTACCATAGGACTTGACAAATCCCATTCCTGACATCTCGGGTTTTGTTTGGGTGTAAGGAATGACTGAATCCGAAAACATTTCTTTTGATAACCTTGACTAAAAGGGTTATCCGACTGTCTCAAGACTTGAATGTATGCGTTAACTTACCACCTAAATGTTTGTATCAATGTAACATGCATTACCTTGCAAAACATAACTTTTTGATATATTCAAAATACTTTGTTTTGTACATTTCTACATTTGGTTTATGTGACAAATACTTTACTTACAATACATAACATTTGTTACACATTACTTGACTACAGTTGGACTTTTTAACATTTGACATGGCTTATACAAGGACTTTTGACAATTGGTTTAAACATAGACTTTATACATTGGTGGTTTGTTTAAGTGACTTAAGTAACGAGATGTGAGTAATATGATACAAGCATGGTGGATACGCCGCTGGTACTTCCTATATATAAGTGTTTGTATTATATTACATATCATAGCATTATTTAAATCATTCAATTTGGACTTATACATTTTACACAAGTAACACGATTTTCACAAGACTTTGGTTTACAAACAATTTACTTTATACAACTCATTTTACTTGGTTATACATTTAACCATACATTATTCTTTTATTTATACATATCATTTGATCTTATCGCTTTTTAAATGATTTACAAAACAAAACAATTTACAAGGTTCATGACTGACTTTTGCTAAACAACTTTTTCTTAAACTTAAGTCATGAATCCTATTTTCTCAAAACCTATGTATCTCACAGGCATTTTTATGCTGACGTACCTATTTTCACATGTGTTTTCAGGAGCTTTTGCATAGGATGATGATCGTGACACTAGGGCGGACCTGTGCCTTAGAGACTTAAAATGAAGATAGACTTAGTTTAATTATGTTATAAACTCTTTGATTCCTGTTTAAAACAATGTAACTCTTATGTTGATAAATAAAATACAACTTTGTATGCCATGGTTATGAAACAATTAATTCTGTTACAACACTCCCCGACGTTTTCCGCCACGTTTTGTATGTTATACGTGGTCGGGGTGTGACACTAATCATCAAAACTAGATCAAATATGCAAGTAATCATCTTTAAATCACAACATAAACACACTTTTATATCATGCTTATTATTTTGCTTCTTTGTATTTTCATATTATTTTGTATGATTATTTAGTTTAATACATGTTCTTTAAACAAATAATGCATAAATAAGTATGAAAAAGAGATTTTAGAAGCTTACTTCTAGCACTAATGGCTAGGGATGATCTTCATGATGATTAAAGAAAAGAAAAAGTGTGGATCTTGGTGTTTGGAAGCTATGGAATAGATGGAATGGCTTGCTTCTTCTTATTGTTGCTTTAGATCACCTTAAGTAACTTCAAGCTCCATTTTGATCATCAAAAAGTGTTAAAATGGTGAATGATTTTGGTGGGTGTTCTTGGCTAGGATATGAAGGTTGAGAGTTTTCTTAACTAGGTGAAAGTAAAGGTGAAAATGAGATGAATGTGGTTAGTGATTATGGTAAGTAGTTGTTATAAGTCTTCACTAACTTCACCACTAGGCTCACTTGCTTCACCAACTTGCATCAAGGGTAACTAGCAAGATATTTTTGGAAACAAGGTAAAAAAATGGGCCCCACATGGTGTTATAACCGTGAATGAAAGGGGGGGTACCCTTGCCTTGTGAATTTGTTTCATGACTTTCCTTGTTAAAAAGTGTTAGGATTATTGAGGAAATTGTTTAGGAAAGTTATATGTATAAGTGTTTAAGTGTCTAAAGGGTGTTAAATGACCATTACTAGACTATAATGATCCAATTAACACTAGATGGTCACTAAAAAAAGATTTGATATTGTTCGGATATTCGTTTCGAATTGTTTCGGTTAGACGTTATTTGAACGCTAAGTTGTGTAACTTGTGTGAATTGATGTAGTTATTGGTTCGGATGATACCCAAAGGTATCTTCATATGAATTCTATGTTAAATAGCACTTTTACATGTTGCAAAAATATTAAATGGCTGATTTCTGCAGAATTTCTGCGAAAAAGTGTTGAAATCGTCGCTTTTAGTGCTTTTCGGGCGGTTTTTAGTGTTATCGGACTGCGGGAAGGTTTTAAATCAAACCCTTGCATTCCTAGTTAGGGTTTAATGTATATTAGATGTTGGACTTTCGTCTGAGTCCTAAAGATGTCATTTAGATGGTTTTCGCGGATCCTACATTTTCGTTGGAATACTAGTTTACTAGGTGTTTTTCTAGTAGTTTTGATGCATTGTATAAACTGTTTCAAATGTACTTAAACAAAATGGATCATATGCATCATAAGTAAGTATTCCATGAGTATTCTAAGTGTATGTCAAGAAATAAGCAGTTCGGATGTTCAAAACGCATAAAAATGTAGCTAAAAATGAGTACTTTAAGTGTAAGAAAGTTACCGAAAAGTGGCAGTTGTCACACACAACACCAACCGCAACAGCAGCAACACCGACAACGGCAACAACAACAAACAACAACAACAACAACAACAACAACAACAACAATAATAATAATAATAATAATCAATTATTAACATTACTAAATACAAATCATCAAAAATGTAATTGAAGAGTCAATATATTGCTTTTACGACAGAATCTCTAATTAAGACTATTTTTCATTACTTAAAAAAGGCAATAATTGAAGTGTCAATATTTTTCATCTTTAACAACCATTGATGAAATTTGAAAGATCTAAAACCTAAATATTGTAATTAATCCAAAAAATTCTTGAATGCAAACAACCATGAATGAAAAACATGAACAATCTATAAAATATCCGAGAACAATAAATTTGGACAAAAAAAATAAACAAATGTTGATAACATACACACACACTATAAATATTTTCATGTAAAAATTCGAAATAAAAACATACAAAAAAACCTTATATATGCTAACATGAGAAGATCATCAAACATGTACTACCAACTTAAACCGCATAAAATCCACAGTTTTTTTTATTTTAGAAAAATAATAGAGCTAAAACCTTAACACACGTTTAAACTTATTAAAATCAAAAAATGGTAACAACATTAAACTAACATGTTAAGTGGTTCGAAGATTCCCCGTTCGATTGATAGTTTAGATTTAGGGTTTCAGCATAAAAGATCAAAACAAAAACATTAGGAACTTCGATTAATGTTGAACAACCAAACATAACACACAAAAAACATACCTATGATTTTGTTCGCATAATGAAGAAGATGATGCCAAATACGTCGGTGTTGATTTAAATAACAAAAAAAATATAAAATCAAACATCAACAACTTCGATTAACAAAAAATCAATGCATAAACAACACAAATATATCACACACCTTAATTTTTTTGATCAGGTCTGAAAGATAGGAAAAGAAGAATAATGTTAACAGGATTCAAATCAATGTTTTTAAAAATTAATAATCTACATAATCATAACGATGACATACACAAAGAAATTAATGAATGAACAACTAACTTCGATCTTAAAATGTTGTTAATCTTGTTCAAGAAGCAAAAGAAGAAGTTAGGTGAGAGAGAGAGAGAGAGAGAAAGAAGAGATGTTGTGTAGATATGGAACGAGATTATGATATCAATAATTGATGTGTCTTAATTTATAGTATATCCGATTAAGTGAATTCGGATGAACCAAATCATAAATCCGACCCGAATACAATTCGAATTCCGCCTCCACATGGCCTAGAATTCACTCCCTCTCAAAACCATCTTCAGGTTCCACCACAACATGCCAAGTGTCTCATATCCATCTCATTTATTATATTATATAGATATATAGATTTCTTATTATAATCCTTTATGTTATATATAGCTAGGGGGAGGACTTGCGATCCGTTGTGAGTGATAAAATTATTTAACTACAATATATAAATTTTGCGTGTATTTGTAAGTAGCCTAATTATTTGTGTAACTAGGTAAAAATATTTTCATAAGTCGAGAAATTATTTAATTACTAGGTTATCACTCTTGACTGCTTTCCGGACTCGAGAAAGTTTATTGAAAGTTCAGGATCCGGTGGGTTTAGACGAAAGTTTGGATAGAATAAAGCTAATTTGGTAGAAGTATCATAAGAATTAGTCTGAAGTAGAAAGCTTCTGTTAATACCGAAAGAGCATACATCGTTGACCAGCTGGAGAACGGACCATCCGTGCGAAAGGGGAATTTTAGGCTCCTTCCGCACGAAGGACTCCTTTGAGCGGAAGGGCTTCAAACATGTATTCTCGGGTCGTTTTCACACTAATCTACACTATCTATACATTAAACCTAGACACGACACGTGGACGCAGGCTGTAGACATATGTACTCACATGTATTTTGATAAGTTTGGATATAAGACTGTTGAGTATGCTGCCATGGCGTGTTGTTTGAACTTCCACTTCTGTATGAAGACTGTGGGGATTGCATGTAACTTGAACCACTTCCACTGCTACCATTGCTAACAAAACAATTTCCTCCCGTCTCTGCATTAAAGGCTGTTTGAATTTTGTGGCTTGTTGTAATCATGGGATCCGAGCGCTTGTATTATAAACCAACATCTTGAGGAATGTTCACTACTTTCATCTTCTAAATTTTCTTTGACTTTAGTTCATGAGTCTCTAACCTCTCAATCATCCTTGCTAATTAATCATTGAATACTCTTATCAGTTTGATTTTAAAATCATCACAAACATTCCCCAATCTGAATCAGGGAATGCATCCAACAGTTTCTCAATGTAATCTACTTCATCTTTATCGATATGTACCCTTTTCCTCTTAGAAACTAGAAAGCAATATCCTTCGATCAACTGTTGTAAATTTTCACCCTTGATAGAAGTGAATATATCAAACGCTTTCTTTAATAAGGCCTTCTTGGTCCTCCTCATCTCTTTGTTTCCCCGATTGTTGCAATAACTCTAGGATTTCACCTTTCACAAATTGTTGCAATAGGTTCATCATTTTCTTTTCTCGTGTGAACTTCTCCCTATCTGCTTCAGGAATTTGCGAGACTATAAAATCTTTTCCAGATTTAGCAGCCGGAGGATGATAATTATCTTCCAAAGCCAACTATGCTTCAAAATGATCCGCTTGTACATAGTTCAAAAAGTTATAAGCCCATCCCATATAATTTTCCATCTTTAGAAGTTTTGGCGGCTTATTATCTGTAGACATCTCATTATCAAGGTTTAACTTTTGAATTAGATTAGATGAGTTTCTAGTAGCCATGCATGCGTTGTAAAATTCTTGATCCATACCTGAACAAATTTTTCACCAAAAACACCTTCCACGCGTATGAGCAATGTACGAATGAACAAAACCTACGTATGAACTCAGCGTATGTTTGTTATGCGTATGTTTGTTATGCGTATGTGATATCCACGCGTGTGTCGTCTAAGCATATAGACCAAAACGATGCGTATGAACCTTCTTAAAACGGATGTGCTTCAAACGGATGAGTACAACCGTGCACACGTAGGTTCAACCATGCCAAAAGCAAGTGTATGAATGCTCAACCGCTCCAATCCACACGTACGAGCTCTTAACTACGCGTGAGAGCAAATGCGCATGAAATCAACTCCGAACGTATGAACATGTTTTCAATCAATTTTTCAATGATTTTGACAGAACTCTAGCATGATCTCTTGGAGGATTGATTAATAAGGATAGTAGAATGTGTAGAAGAAGAATCAAGTGTTTTCCATCATAAAATCAATGAGAAATGTAGAACATAGGTTTAAAATCCAATTTGAAGCACAATCTTCAATCCACAAGTGTGTAAAAAGTAGATATTAGCCTCCCATAGCTCTGATACCACTTGTAGGATCGTAGTTCTTGATGTAGAAATGTTCGAAACACTAAAAGCTAGAAAATCTGATATCTAATCAATCATATTAAGTGCAGAACCCAAAATACAATCAATTAACACACTTGTATCTTTAACTCAAAGTTTCATTGATGATTGAACAACAAATATTTCTGATGTCACAGAACTCTACAATGGAAAAAGTTATCACATGCGTATGAGTATGTACTATTTATAGACCACACACATGCGTCTGTGCTCATACGCACGGATGTGTCAAGCTCTTACGCGCGTATGTGCTCATACGCGCGTTTGAGCATTCTAATCATTACAAAATCAAAACAAAACATGATAAACCCTCATTTGCTGTCCAATACATTATATCTAGACATAACCAAGACGTAGGCATTAGACATTATGCTTCAACAACAATTAAGATGGTTCACTTGATTCGATTATTTTTATGTTTTATGGTTTTCTAGTCGTATTCATGAGTGTAAAGTTAGTTGGACGAGTGGATTAAAACCCCACTTATGTACTTGTAACTTTTTGTTTGTTTTTTCTACGTTAGTTAATTGCGAACCCTAGAGGTGGTTAATAAAAATTTGTCTTTAAAAAACATAAATTGCCTTTAAAGTTATGTTAAATATTGATGTAACTATTGCTTCTACATCATAAAACTTTTCCAAATTAAAATTGATATAAAACTATGTTTACTCTTGAAGAGATATGGTCCCGGACCCCTTGGGCCCAGATCAAACCGCTACAGGCCCAAGATTAACTCATATTTAAACCAAAAAACAATCAACTAGCCTTGGCAACTCACCCGCGGGAATCTCCTGTCACGCAGTGACATGCCAGCATGGAGGAGACAAATAGTACAAGGTGAAAGATATTGCAGCCAATCAGTGTTCGCTAGGCAGTGTACCAGGTGATCTCCACTAAATATAATCGTGTAAGGGATAAGAGGTACATGCGAGAGCGACGTGTGGCCAATCACAAAACGTCAGTCCACCTATCCTTAAACCTCCACTAACGGTTGATAACAAACAAGATAACAACTACATCCAGAAAACGTTGTGTGGCCAGTCAGGGCCCGCGGGCACACTCCCACCTCGATCGGCGGACAGTAACTGTCATGACAGAGGCGACGAAATGGATATTCCTTGACAACGACACCTTGTCCAATTCTTTCTCCAACCACTCGGCTATAAATACTACACTTCTCCAAAGGTTTAAGCATCCTATTGACCTTTGTCACACCCCAACCGATGGCGAAATCATCGGGGCGTGGAACTGAGCGAAACAGATTGTTCAAAGAAATTCCATAACGACTAAATTACCAGATAGTTTAAATATTGTGTCCCATAACATAACCCATAAGATAATATAGTTATTACAGACAGAGATATTCTTCAAACAAATAAAACATGTTCCGACAACTCAGATTTTCAAATAAAATAAATTGTCTTTGTTTCTAGACTCTTTCCTAGCCTCGATTTCACAGCAAGCCAAGCATTCTAGCATCTTAAGCACCTGCCACATACGTTAAAGTAAAAGTCAATACCCATAGTGTAAAGGTGAGCATACAAGTTTGATAATAGCATATAGAGTTCGAAATCGTTTACGCATAACCAGCATGTACATAGTGTGAAATGAAGTACGTAAGTTATCGACATGATCCTATCAATACCAATGACTGTGGGTTGAGTGCGCAAGGCAGTTCCTAATGCACACTCACCACTGTGAGCCATCTAATTAATTGTCCTTAACAACCCCTGAGTGAACAGGTGCTGAGTCCAAACTATAGTACTATCGTTGCTAAGGCAGGTAGACAGCAATCCATGTGTAAACATAACAAACAAGCAATCATTGAGTCACGTATACATGCAATAGCGGTTAGCGTTAAAAGTATTGCGAAGTGTGTTCGATGTGATTTATAATAAGTAACGTATGTAACACCCAAAAGTGCATAAAGCAAAAAGGGTTCGAATATACTCATAGCAATTGAGTTAATGGATTGAAGGGAGCGCTAGAGCGGAATTAGCCTGAACGGTTAACGATATCATAAGCGAAATTCGGTGCGAAAAATAGTGTAGGTGAACCAAGGATCGGATGGTAATCTGATCGGGTGGCAATCCGATCGGATGGCCAGTCGATCGGGTGGCAATCCGTTCGGATGGTCACCCGATCGGGTGGCCATTCGATTGGATTGTCACCTCTGTGGTTGAGTGATGTGTTTGTGTATGATGGTTTGTACTTTGAAGTTTTCGTTGTAGCATTTAAAAAATAGAGAAGTATCTCCACCTTTCAGGTCGGTTGATCGAACGGTCGTTCGATCGGACAGCAATCCGATTGGTGAGACTTCTCAGTTTGAGAACAAGTTCACAGCAGGACGGTCACTCAATCGGATGGCTATCCGATCGGGTGGCAATCCTTTTGTATTGAACATGTTGAAAATTGGCCAAGTCCCAACGTCACACGATCGGATGGTCACTCGATCGGGGGGCAACCCGATCGGGTGGTAAACCGTTTCAAAGTTCAGATTCTTGAATAGGTTAAAAAAATAGTTTAAGTGTGGGACCAAAGTGCAAGCCAATCGGGTGGCTACCTGATCGGGTGGCAATCCGATCGAATGGTTGTCCGATCGGAAGGGCAATCCGTCCCAGTCGACGTGGTCGTCTTTACACTTGGTTGTTTCGTTAGTTTGCGTTTTCTCGAGACTGTACCATAACGTGTCAAACAACAGAAACCTCGTCAAGACTTAGTGACCCGATCAGATAGGAACCACCCTAGTCCGACCAGTTAACTGTTCGAGACGGTGTTTCATGTGTAACCCGAAATCAGTAATCTCTTGGATAGAATTCAGATCTGGAACTAACACACCACTATGAATGAGTAGGAGGTCAGAGCAAGGTTCGAATCTATCGGTTTTGAGTGCATTGAGTGTAAAAGAGTTGAAAGAAAGTTAGAAAACCATCTTTCAATCCTTTTCTCCATGAATATGTTCA
>JARYGA010004212.1:0-37756 GCA_030545235.1 Helianthus tuberosus | reverse complement strand
CGACAAGAGTGGTGCTGTTGTGGGCATCATCTATTTCCTTAAGGCCCAGAAGTGGTTGCGAAAGGGCCACACTGCTATTCTAGCCCTCGTTTCTGATATATCCTCGGAAGAAAGGAAGATAGAAGACATACCTATTGTACGTGATTTTCCTGAGCTATTTCCTGAGGAATTACCTGATCTTCCGCCTCATCGTCAAGTCGAGTTTCAAATCGAGCTAACTCCTGGAGCAGCGCCCATAGCTCATGCACCTTTTCGCTTAGCTCCACCAGAACTAGAAGAACTGTATGCCAAATTTTCGAAATGTGACTTCTGACTTCGTGAAGTCCATTTTCTAGGCCACGTGGTAAACAAGGATGGGATTCATGTGGATCCATCCAAGGTTGACTCGATCAAGAACTGGCCTGCACCCCGTACACAAACAGAAATTCGCCAATTCTTGGGTTTGGCAGGGTATTACAGAAGGTTTATCAAGGATTTCTCCAAGATTGTGCAACCTCTCACTTCACTGACTCAAAAGGGTGTCACCTATCGTTGGGGTGATGCTCAGGAATCTGCTTTTCGGTACTTAAAGGAGAGACTTTGTAGCGCGCATATCCTCTCATTGCCTGAAGGCACAAAAGACTTTTTTGTTTATTGCTAGGGTATTGCATAACCCTACATACTCGTACTTATAATTACTATACATTAGGTCGCGTGTAACAGACCTAACACATCATTAACAATAAAAGCACGTTAAGACATACCGAGCAAACTAAGGTGAGTTCACTAATTTTTCACAAGCATGTGTCCCGGGGGGACAAACAAACTATTATTCCTAGGTGGAATACCTTTTAAACTATTATTCATGGGAGGAATACTTTTTCTATATGTTGAAGTTTAAATTCGATGTTGGTTAATAAACTCAAACTCTATCATGACAGTCCCTACTTACTACCGAGCTAGTTACCTGGGAGGCAACGGGGTATTAATTGATAGCCCTATTAGGCCTGACGAACCTCACACCGTGCTAGGAGCCGGACATGAACTAATGACCTTAAACACTTTTGATCAATGCTGATAGACATTGATGATGGCACAACAAACAGAACAGTCAATCGGTACCAAGTTTATTATTCGTAACATCTCTTTAAACTAAACACTTACACGACTCACGTTAAACAAAACTGTGAACTCGCTAACTTTATGTTGACACACTTTTTCTGCATACTTGCAAGTTGTTAGATACATCATGATTTGGAACTTGCAGTCTGAGGAGCGAGGAGTGTCATGGGCATGTTGCTTAATGAATGGTTAATGTTATACTTTTTAAACAATTTGGTTCCGTATGATTATAACAGTTACAATTACTTCCGCTGAATGTAAACTTGTTGAAACGTTATTTATGAAATACATTATTCATGTTGGACATGATGTTTAAGTTAGTAATATTTACTGTTGGTTCGACATGATTAGTGGCTAGACCCTGGTATGTCACACGCCTCACGGTGAAATCCGCATATGGTAGTTTGGGGGTGTGACAGTTTGGTATCAGAGCTACTTAATATAGTGAACTAGGTTTTAAAATGTTTTTACAAAACCGGACTATAACTAAATCAGTTGCAAAAGCGACCATGACACTACGCTCCAGACTGCAAGGTTCGTCTTTTATTTATCGTATACATTATACATCTAGCATACACATATGCATTGCATTGCATATAGTTACATACCCAGCATTGTAGTAGAATTACATGTGTTATCTATTTAAGTCATGACGAACCGTTAGTAAGACATTATCACTAGACCTTTTGTGATCTTTATTGTCTTGACAACACCTGCTCTAACACTCGAATATGGGGATTTTTTGACACAAGTTAGGAGGAACTGAGATGAACGTGCAAATCACATTATTATTACGGGTGCACAGGTAATAATAATTTGAGGTGCATGTGAGTGCTAGTGAGACCTACGTGTGGAAAGGATCTGACCCAATATCTGACATAATTGGGATTTCAACCATCCATAGGAGCCATGTTGATGATTGACTCCTACTCAAACTTGATCTTTCTCTTTTCTCTGAGACCTTATGAACCTAGATGATATTGAGTGTTGCTTGAACACTTATCTGAACATCTGGAGGTAAACTAGGAATGTTTTGTGTTAGTGCAAAATGTTTCTGAGTTAGTTATCGAAGCATCGAATGTTTGGTCTATACTCTTTCCACTTTTCTTGTTTACTTGTATTCAACGGGTTAGCACCCCAGACAAAGGTTGTAGATATCTCTGCTAAGCTCGATAACTTGCCCTGGATTATTCGTTTGGCTCACAAGACCAATGAGCAAGAAGTTGAACGGGGTACACTACCTGAGCGAGGTGTCGTGATAGCTCCGATTACCGATAACAAGGGCAAGTTGAATAACCCAGTCAAGGCCTCTAGCCCCAGCCAGCAACAAAAGAGGGCTGACAACAACAATAACAACCGCAACTTCAGGCAGTCTTCTTCTGCAAATCAGAACCAAGCACCGATCAGAAACAGGGTTCATAGGCGGGCAAGAAATCAAAGTGTAACAAGTGTAACTACCATCAGCATGGGTAGTGCACTCGAGTATGTCAGAGGTGTGACAAGGTGGGCCATATGGTGAAAGATTTCAGAGCTCTGTTCCTGAAGCAGTAGCCACAGCAGCATCAAGGTAATCGTACAGGGTGTTTTCAGAGTTGAAGTGAGGGTTACTTCAACAAGGGTTGCCCACAGTTAACTCAGAATGCCAACAACAACGGAAATGACAAAAACACTGGGAATTATAACAACAATGACGATGGTAACAACGGTGGAAATGGTGCTCGTGGGGGAGCATTCACTATTAGCGCGGGTGACGCCAAGAACGATAACAATGTCATGACCGGTAGGTTCTCTGTGAATAATCTATTCGCTTCTGTTTTATTCAATTCTAGTGTCGATTGGAGTTATGTGTCATTACTTTTCAGACGTTTTTCCGAGGAACTTCCAGGACTACTTCCACATCGACAAGTGGAATTTCAGATCGAACTTACCCCTGGAGCAGCTCTGATTGCTCATGCTCATCATCATCTTGCATCGGGAGAACTGCAAGAACTGTCTATCCAACTCCAAGAACTGTTGGATAGAGGATTTATCCGACCTAGTACTTCGTCGTGGGGAGCCCCAGTCTTATTTGTGAAGAAGAAAGACAGGTCTTTCCGAATGCGCATCGATTACCGCAAACTCAATATGGTGACGGTCAAAAACCATTATCCTCTTCCTCATATAGACGATCTGTTTGACCAATATCAAGGGTCAAGCTTCTACTCAACAATCGATCTAAGATCGGGCTATCATCAGATGAGAGTCTGAGAGGAAGATGTTCCCAAAATAACCTTCCAAACGCGGTATGACCATTATGAGTTTTTAGTCATGCCATTCGGGTTAACTAACGTACCCGCGATCTTCATGGATCTCATGAACCGAGTGCGCAAACCGTATCTTGATGATATTGTCATTGTGTTTATTGATGACATTCTGATTTATTCTAAGAGCAAGAAGGATCATGAGCGACACTTGCGTCTTATCTTGGAACTCTTTAGGAGAGAGCAGCTTTACGCGAAGTTCTCTAAGTGTGATTTCTGGATTCGAGAAGTACAATTCCTTGGTCACGTGGTCAATAAGTCAGGAATACATGTTGACCCAGCTAAATCGATTCCATTAAGAATTGGGTGACACCTAAGAATCCTACGGAGATGTTACAATTTCTTGGTCTCGTGGGGTACTATCGCAGATTCATCGAGTGATTTTTGAAAATCGCTCAACCTCTCACCACTTTAACTCAAGAAAGGGGTTACTTATTCGTGGGGAGCGAATCAAGAGAATGCCTTTCAACTTTTGAAACAGAAACTCTGTAGTGCACTGATATTGTCCTTACCCGAGGGTACAGATGACTTCGTGGTGTACTATGACGCCTCTATTCAGGGTCTCGGTTGTGTTTGGAGGCAGCACGAGAAACTGATAGCCTATGCTTCTTGATAGTTGAGAACTTACGAGAAGAACTATATGACTCATGATTTGGAATTGGGAGCCGTAATCTTTGCATTTAAAATCTAGAGGCATTACTTGTATGGTACAAAATGCACCATTTAAACAATCAGAAGAGCCTTCAACATATCTTTGACCAGAAAGAGTTGAACATGCGATAACGTCGTTGGGATGAACTCTTGAACGATTACGATTGTGCAAACAAGTACCATCCAGGCAAAGCTAATGTTGTAGCCGAAGTCCGTAGTCGGAAGGAAACCAAACCTAAATGCGTTCGAGCTGTATGGCTTACTATTCATTCTGATCTTCCTGATCAGATTCGTTCTGCCCAAACTGAAGCGTGAAGGATGAGAACCTTCAAGCTGGATTCATGCGGGGCATGGATAAACAACTAGTAACCAAGTCTGACGGTACTCGCTATTTATGAAGCGAATACGGGTTCCTTTGCATGGTAATCTAAGAGAGCTTATGTTGGATGAAGCACACAAGTCTTGCTACTCTATTCATCCGGACCCTGACAAGATGTATTAGGATCTGAAAATCTTGTACTAGTAGCCAAAGATCAAAGCTAAATAGCGACATATGTGAGCAAATGCTTCACTTGTGCGAAAGTCAAAGTGGAATACCAAAAACCGTCTAGTTTGCTTCAACAACCAGAACTGCCTATGTTGGGAAGGGAACAAAATTCCATGGATTCCATCACCAGTTACCCAAAACTCAAAACGAAAACGATACCATTTTGGTGATCGTTGACCGCCTGACTGAATCTGCACACTCCCTTGCGATCAAGGAAACTGACAACTTTGCGATCAAGGAAACCCACAAATTATTCTGCTCACGTTTAGACATAAGCAGCGCTTATCATCCTTAAACAGATGGTCAAAGTGAACGAACCATCCAGACGCTTGAGGACGTGTTGTGAGCATGTGTGATCGACTTGGGAAACGGTTGGGAAAGACATTTACCTCTGGTAGAGTTTTCCAGACAACATAGTTACCACACTAGCATTTAGGCAGCCCCGTTCGATGCATTGTACGAGAACAGAAATGTCGATCTCCTCTTTGTTGGGCTGATGTTGGTGACAGCCAAATCACGGGTCCAGAACTTGTACTCGAAACTTCTGAGAAGATTGTTCAAATCAGAAATTGCATGGCAGCCGCCCATGATCGCTAGAGAAGCTACACCAACAAGCGTAGGAAACCCTTGGAATTCGCCATGGGCGATCATGTTCTTTTGAAAGTCTCACCCTGCTGGGTGTGGTGCATTTTAGGAAACGCAGCAAGCTCAATCCGCGTTATGTTGGGTCGTTCAAGATTTTGGAAGGAATCGGAAAAGTAGCTTACAGACTCGAGTTGCCTGATGAACTTGGTAACGTTCACAACGTCTTTCATGTCTCTAACTTAAAGAAGTGTTTTCCGGATGAAACACTTGTGGTTCCTTTCCAAGGACTAAAAATCGATGACGAGTTGCAGTTTATCGAGGAACCTGTCGAAATCATGGACTGGGAAGTCAAGGTCCGTAAACATAGTCGAATACCTATCGTAAGAGTTCGTTGGAACTCAAAGCGTGGACCGAAGTTCACATGGGAACGTGAGGATCGGATGATGCTCAAGTATCCTCACTTATTCAAAACTGCTAAACCTAGCACTGATATGATTAGCAAATTTCAGGACAAAATTCCCTTTCAAGTTGGGGATGATGTGATACCTGGGAAAACCAATAGTCATCTTAACTTATATTTTCACTCCTCTGTGACTGCTCATCAAATTTCAGGACGAAATTTCTTTCAAGTTGGGGATGATGTGACAGCCCGCAACTTCAAGTTACTACTTTAACATAACCACAGTTGATTTAGACATACATTCATAGCAATTCATTTAACTAGGTTAGTTAAAGTAGTTTACTTTGGAAATTCGGGAAATTATCGGAACACACATGATAACTCATGAACGTTGGTGAATAATGCGCATAATAATTATAAACGGATGGTTTATATGAAACTTATGTTGTCACACCCTGGCCACATTAAAATAACAAAACCACGGTGGAAACGTCAGGGAGTGTTGTAACAGAATCATTGTTTCACAACACATGGAAATTGAAGTTACGCTTTATTAAATTATTAAGTGTTTAATATTGTCTTAAAATAAACAAACGAGTTTAAACATATTGTCTTTCTTGTTTTATATCACTAAGGCCCGCGTCCCATCCTACGTGTGTCATCATGATCATCAAAAAACTGCACCTGAAACATATGTGAAAATAAAGTCAGCATAAAAATGTCGGCGAGTACATAGGTTTTGCATGTGTGTCATATTCATGGCTGGTATATACATATTGCAATACCTCGTACGACTACTAGAGTTGATAATTGAAATCCTTGTATTGAAAAGTGTTTTGTATTGCAATATGATTAACCAACTAAAATAAGTTGGTTATATGTTTGTGAAAACCTCGTTGCCATGAATCTAGACCAAAACATTTTCTTTTGTAAACCAAATTATAAATCATCCTTGTAAGAAAACTTGTATGGTTTATATCATTTAGTAAACACTGTTGCGTGACATCGTTTGAAATCATTCGTCCAAGTGAACTAAATAACACCACAGAATCTAATATGATAAAAGCACTTATATATAAGAAGTACCAGTGGCGTATCTACCATGCTTTTATCAAATTACACCCGTCCCGTTATCTAATCACTTACCATAAACCAATCGTTCAATAATCGTTCATTTCGTCCGTGTTATAAACCATCTTTCAATCGTTCGTGTTATAAACGATTGTTCAGTCGTTCGTGTTATAAAGCATCGTTCAATCGTTCGTGTTATAAACCATCGTTCAATCGTTCGTGTTATAAACCATCGTTTAATCGTTTGTGTTATAAATCATCGTTCAATCGCTCGTGTCATAAAACCATTCGTTTAATCGTCCGTGCTTTAATTGTGAAAACTAACTGTTGGTCGTTCTAGTTGAATACATTTAAACCTGTGTGACTCGTCTATACCACCAAAGTGTATCTTTAATCGACTAACAAACCACCAAAGGGTTTGTTAAAATAACAGTTTCTGTCGTTACCCACATTACCCCCATAACCATGTTGATAGTCTGATAACGGGATTTGTCAGATCCTATGGTACCATAACATACTACTGGTCGACTTGGCCAAAGCTAATGAATGTCATTCATGTTATGTATCAACGCACTAACAAGTTCGTCCACATTATTGAAATCGTTGTGTTTAAAATAAACCATAGTAATTGTTTTTGAAATCTTGAAATCGTTTAGTACATATGAATCACCCTAAAACAATTGAAAGCAGTAAAATAGGGGAACTATGTACTCACTTGAAATTGCAATGTATCCTCGATTAAGTGAACTAACAAAGCTAGGGAAATCAAGGAATCAAGTGGCACCTAGTATGGAATCACTATGTTAATAAATCGGGACCTAAATCGGGAGATCGGGTAGAATGAGGTCTTGTAAACCAAATGAGTGTTGGAACTCATATGATATGGTTTAACAAAGCCTACATTCTGATTAGAAACCTATCCTAAGTGCTTTTGACCCGTTATGACCCGTTAAGGTAGTTTACGCTACTTTAACGCGTCATTTGCGCAAATGCGCGTTCGGATGGTCTAACTAGTCCTATGATAAGTCTTATATACCTAAACATGTTTAATAATGTTGCACAATCAGTTTAAGTGTAAAAATTTAGGTCACATATGCTTAAATTGAAATTATGCGCAAAAAGGGCATTTTGGTCATTTTCCTAAGGCATATAAACTACCTATCATACAACAAATCAAACGAAATGACCATAAGGCATAACCTCCAAAGGTTATTCCCTATACAACTATGGTCATAATATATGTTTAATCGGATCCTAATGATCGACCAAACGGGTCGGGTTCGAAAGTCTAAGCGGTTGTCGAGACCGCTTGACTTACGACCCTAAACAAGCACTAAACTAAAAGTGACGAGTTAAACATGTTAAAACCTATTTAAGTAAGTTAGAAAAATGATTTGATATCAAAACAAAGTGTTTTGATACCTGATAATAGTTTCGTCGCAAAATGCACATAATCGTGCATTTTGACCGAAACTTTGACTCGTCACTTCGACAAGTCAACGTGGTAATCAGTAGGTATAGTCGCAAGCGACTATAACCATCATGATTACGCTCACGTTGCAAAGTTGAAACAAACTTTGACTTGACCAAATCATGGTCAAAGCTGAAAGTCAAACACTGTTTGAATTTTAGCTTGAAATAAATAAACAAGACTTGAAAGAACACTTATAAGTGCTCTAGGCTGGAAAAATGACTAAGAAAGCTCAAGTATGAAGCCTCGAAAAAAGTGTGGCAGCCTCAATTCAGATCTAGAGTGAAAGAAAAAGGAAAATGAGCAAGTTGGAATGATGAAGTTCATGGGTATTTATAGGAATTCTTGAACCATTAGATCTTGCCAAGTGTTTTGTGTGATGATCAAGGAATAATCTACACCATACACTTGTTAGGACCTGATTAGGGGACTTGGAGAACACACAATTAGCCAACAATAATCAGAAACAAGGGTTAAAATCAAGTGTAGCAGGCTGTTTTGCTGAAAAATGGTTTCTGTCCAGCTCCATTTCTCCCGGCCCGCGACCCATAAAGCTTCAGGGTTCACGGCCAGCGAGCCGAATGCAGACCAGAAGTTTCAAACTTTGTCAAAACAGGTCCCCGCAGCTCCAAAGCTTGTTTTTCGACGCGTTTAACTCCCGTTAACCTAATTTCAAGGCTTTATAAGGATGTTAAAGCATAGGAGACTTGAAATATGCTTGGAAATATCATGGATGTCGGTTCGTTTGGTCGTACGATCGCGTTTTTTGGTTAATTACGATGAAACTCGAACGGACACGAAAACGATCCAAATTATGCGACGAATGGTATTTTTGCATTCCTATCACTAAAATACAATATTCTAGTGATCACAAAAATTTTTGGATGTCTGGATATGGTCAGAACGCAAGATATGCACACATTTGCATACTTCGTAGTTTTGACGCTTTTAGTCCCTATGATCAAATAAGCGTATTTTCGCATACAAAACCCCTTAAAACTTATTTCTAAGTTATGTATAGGTTATTTAACGAATTGGCAGACTTTTGCAGTTTGTCACAAATAGTCCCTATGATCGAATAAGCTTGTTTTTTTCCATACCAAACCCTTCAAAACTTATTTCTAAGTTATGTATAGGTTATTTATCGTATGTTAATCTTGTGTCATTGTTCTGAAGTGTTTGTCGCGTTAAAATGATTATGTTTACGCAACAGTTTGCGTATAACTTTCAAGAAAGTGATTAAGAGCTTGAAATCGAACTAGAATCAAATCGTGAAATCGTCAAACATAATTAAACAAATATTGGAATCAAAAGACATTGTTTCATTGATAATTGATATTGTTCTACATCCTACAGTGTTTACAAGAGCACAAATGTTACAGTCTCCTCTACTTTAGGAAATTTTGTCTCGTAATTTTAGCTAGAGGAAACTTGTCTAAACAGATGCGGATATTTTGCTTTCATTTGGTCCTCATGTTCCCAAGTAAACTCTGGGCCATGTTTAGACTCCCAGCGAACTTTGACTATTGATATTCATTTGTTCTTTAGTCTCTTAACTTCACAGTCTATTAATTCCACAGGTTTCTCGACAAAGTGCATTGTGTCATCCACTTGAATTTCGTCGAGGGGAATGTGAAGATCAGTTTGGCTAAACACTTTCTTAAATTGGACACGTGGAATGTTGGGTGAATATTCGCAAGTTCAGGAGGTAGCTCAAGTCGATAGGCAACCTTTCCGATTCTTTCAATAATCTTAAATGGTCCAACGTATCGTGACGCAAGTTTTCCTTTCTTTCCAAATCTCACCACTCCCTTCCAAGGGGATTCCTGAGTAGGACATGGTCTCCGACTTGAAATTCCAAGGGCTTGCGTCGAATGTCCGCATAACTCTTTTGACGACTTCTAGCTGTCAGAAGATTATCGCGAATTTTCTTGACTTTGTCTGTTGTTTCAAGAAGGAGTTCAGGTCCAGTAAGCTGAGCTTCACCGACCTCGTTCCAACAGGCAGGTGAATGACATTTTCGACCGTATAAAGTTTCAAAAGGCGCCATATTGATGCTAGCATGATAACTATTGTTGTAAGAGAACTCGATCAACGGTAGATGCAAATCCCAATTACCACCAAAGTTTATCACACATGCTCTAAGCATATCCTCCAGTGTTTGTATCGTCCTCTTGGATTGTTCATCCATTTGGGGATGATAAGCAGTGCTCAGATTGAGTTGGGTTCCCATAGCAGATTGCATGGTCTTCCAAAAGTGAGATGAGAATCGAGCATCATGGTCAGATATGATGTTCAAAGGAACACCATGTCGAGATACAATTTCATCAACATAAATCTTGGCGAATTTATCAGCAAATAGATCCTCACGAATCGACAAAAAGTGTGCTGATTTTGTAAGACGATCAATGACTACCCAGATGGCATCATGACCTCTAGATGTGCGCGGTAACTTAGTGATGAGATTCATCGCAATGTTCTCCCACTTCCATACCGGTATTTCTGGTTGTACAAGCAAACCAGATGGACGTTGATGTTCAGCCTTGACTTTGAGACAAGTTAGGCATTTTGATACATACAAGGCAATATCTTTCTTCATACCCGGCCACCAATACTGAGTACAAAGATCCTTGTACATTTTGTCTGCACCAGGATGGATTGAATATCGGGACTTATGAGATTCTTCCATCACTAAAGTGCGAAGATTGTCTTGACTCGGAATCCACAGTCGGTTCTTGAAATAAAGTAACCCATTATCTTTTGTTTCGAGTTGAAGCTCACGATTAAGTGGTAGCTCATTTTTCAACAAGCCTTGGGTTACACATGTTCGTTGTGTTTGAAGGACACATGTTTGGATATCGGATAGAATTCGAGCACAATGTAGCTTGACACGTTCCTTTCGACTTAGTGCATCGGCTACAACATTCGCCTTACCAGGATGGTAGCGAATCTCGTAGTCGTAATCGTTCAAGAGTTCAACCCAGCGTCTTTATCTCATGTTTAGCTCCTTCTGATTGAAAATGTGTTGAGACTTTTGTGATCTGTGAAAACCACACACTTCGTGCCATAGAGATTGTGTCTCCAAATTTTGAGAGCAAAAACTACAGCGCCTAACTCAAGATCATGAGTTGTGTAGTTCTTCTCGTGTATTTTCAATTGTCTCAACGCATAAGCTATAACTTGACCTCGTTGCATGAGAACACAACCAAGGCCTAGGTTCGATGCGTGACAATAGACAACGAAATCATTATTGCCATTAGGTAAAGATAAAACAGGAGCATCACAGAGTCTTTGTTTTAGTGTTTGGAAAGCCTCCTGTTGTTTGGGTCCCCACTCAAAAGGCTTATTCTTCTGTGTCAAGGCAGTAAGAGGAACCGCGATTTTTGAGAAGTTCGCAATGAATCGATGATAGTATCCAGCAAAACCAAGAAATGAGCGAACTTCTATAGGTGTAGTGGGTGTGTTCCAATCCTTAATAGCTGCGATTTTGGAAGGATCCACATGAATACCCTGCTCGTTGACAATATGGCCCAAAAACTGAACTTCCTTAAGCCAAAATTCACACTTGGAGAATTTGACAAAGAGTTATTCCTTCTTCAGGAGTTCCATTGTTAGACGAAGGTGTTGTTCGTGATCAGCTCATGATTTTGAATAAATAAGAATGTCATCGATGAACACAATGATTAACTTGTCTAAATAAGGTTTTCAAACCCTATTCATTAAGTCCATGAAAACAGCTGGAGCATTCGTCAAACCAAAATGCATGACAATGAACTCGTAGTGACTGTATCTCGTGCGGAAAGCTGTTTTGGGAATATCTTCTTCGAATACACGAAGCTGATGATACACAGAACGCAAACCGCTCTTTGAAAAACATGTAGCACCTTGCAGCTGATCAAAGAGATCATCAATTCGTGGTAGGGGATATCAATTTTTTATGGTGAGCTTATTGAGCTCACGGTAATCGATAAACATAAGGAAAGATCCATCTTTCTTTTTCACAAACAGGACTGCAGCGCCCCAAGGTGAATAACTCAGAAGGATGAATCCTTTGTTAGATAAATCTTGAAGCTGTTTTGACATCTCTTGCATCTCAGATGGTGCGAGACGGTAAGGTGCTTTAGCAATCGGGTTGGCATTAGGTACAAGATCAATATGAAACTCGACTTGACGAACTGGAGGTAAACCAGGCAGTTCATCAGGAAATACCTCTGGATAATTGCGTACAATAGGAATATCTTGAATACACATGTTCTTGCCTTTCTCCTCTACGACATGTGCCAGAAAGGCCACATATCCTTTTCATAGGTATTTTTGGGCTTTAGTACATGACATGAGTTTCAAACCATCTGAGGGTTTCTCGCCATGAACTTCTAAGATTTCACCAGACGAAAGAGGTATTCGCACAATCTTGTTGAAACAAACCACCTCAGCATGATACTTGGTTAACCAATCCATTCCTACGATAATATCAAAACTTCCAAGTTGCATCGGTGTGAGGTCAATAGGAAAAAGGTGGTTATCGAGATTCAATTGACAATCACGAATGACAGAATTGAGTACAAGAGGTTCACCAGTAGCAATCTCGATAGATAAAGGATTTCCTAGTTTAGTTCTAGGCATCACAAGTAAAGGCTCAAAGGCTAATGATAAAAAGCTTCTATCGGCACCAGAATCGAAAAGAACATATGCAGGTTGATTATTAACAAGGAATGTACCGTTAGTGGCTTTGTTATCAGCATGGGCCTCATTGGCGTTCAAGTTGTATGCTCGTCCACGAGCGGGATTAGCATTTGCATTCGCATTCACAGGGTTTCGGACAGTTGTTCCTGAAGTGACCCATTTCACCACAATTATAGCATGAACCAGGTGGGAATGGAGGCCTAGTAGTGTTTCCTTGAACTTGTGCCGGGTTCTGTGTAGCTTGATTTGGAACAGATCGAAAAATATTGGCCGTGTGGCCAAGTCTTCCACATGATGTACACTGTCGACACACTAACTGAGTCGAATGGTGACCATTGCACCGATTACAGTATGGTGCAGTACCAGCATGTGGCTTCCTTGTAGGAGGCTATGCCGGTTGGTTTTATGTGTTCTGGTTTGGTTGTGCGGTCACAGCAAAGTTCTGGGAAGCCTTACGCTTCCTCGACCTCCTTGATGCCTCGAATTTGTTATTCTTGTCTTTTTCCTTGTCTTGAGTGGCTGACTGTTTCTTATCACCCATGCGGGTTAGTTTTCCCTTCCTAATCTGAGTCCCAGTCAGGGTTGCAGCCAACTCGATGGCCTGACGAACAGTGGTAGGGTTGTTTACAGTAACAATGTCTTGCACAGGGTCAGGCAAACCATCGATATACCTCTCAATAGCCTTATCCAATGGGGTAACCATAGTGGGACAAAGCAAACTCAACTCCTCATAACGATTCGTGTAAGCACGGTGTTCTCCTGCATCTTGTTTCAAATCATCGAATTCCCTTTCCAGTGCCCTTTGTTCGTGTCGGGGGCAGAACTCTTTCATCATGAGAGCCCGAAGCTCTTCCCAAGTTTGTGCCATCGCCACATCGGCACCCCTATCTCTCATCACACCGTTCCACCATGTTAAAGCTCGTTTCTCAAAAACACTAGATGCAAACTCAACCTTTCGCTCATTCGGACATTGAACATGTCGAAATGTGCTGTCTAGACTCTCGAACCATTGTAAGAGCACAGTAGCCCCTTGAGACCAAGAAAATTTCAGTGGTTTAGCCGAATTGAATGTCTTAAAACTGCACTAAGCATTGTTATTGTTGTTATTGTTATTTGCTTGATTTATCTGAGTAATTAGGTTTGGAATCACAACAGCAATTTGCTGAGCGACTAGGGCTACAAGCATAGCGTCCTGAGTTTGATCGCGTCTAGGAGGCATTTTCTAAAAATAACAAGGAAGCATGAGAAACGTGTGAGATTGACATTTGGATAAATAAAAGAGGTATTGGAAATATCGACGAAACATAAGGAAGGCGATCATTTGTTCGTTACGTCGAACAAACAAACGAGACGTAGTGACTAATCAAAGTAAATGGGTCATAATAATGTATCGCGAAGATATGCTTTAGCCTATAAGTGGACACTCACCCCAAGAGTTCCCAGGTAAGAGTGACTGGTCCGATACTGCGGATTTGTATGAACACTCTAGCGGTAGACAGAAAACTCGAGGTATAGGCACCCACCCTTCCAGATTGCACGTGTTCACATTATAAAGACCCAAACTTTGACGATATCTTGAAAACATTGAAGGCGTATAGCCTAAAACAAATCATCTAAGAATAGATGATTGATTTTCAAAACGGATTTGTAATTTGTGTTCTTGTTGTGGTTGTCACCTAAAGATAGGTGACGGTATTGTTTTAAGATCTAAACACAAGATAACTTGTGTTAGGGCCAAGAAAGGTTATAGTCTAAGTCAAAGCATTACTAATAACCTAATTCCCTATAACCATGAGCTCTGATACCAACTCTTCTATCACACCCCTACCGCGTTAAAACAACAAAACCGCGGTGGAAACGTGAGGGAGTGTCGTAACAGAATCATTGTTTCACAACACAAGGAAATTGAAGTTACGTTTTATTAAATTATTTAGTTTTTAACATTGTCTTAAAGTAAACAAACGAGTTTTAACATATTTTCTCTCTTGTTTTATATCACTAAGGCCCGCGTCCCATCCTACGTGTGTCATCATGAGCATCAAACAACTGCACCTGAAACATATGTGAAAATAAAGTCAGCATAAAAACGTCGGCGAGTACATAGGTTTTGCGTGTGTGTCAAATTCATGGCTGGTGTGTATATATATAGATATATATATATATGTATGTATATATTGCAATACCTCGTATGACTACTAGAGTCGGTAATTGAAATCTTTGCATTGAAAAGTGTTTTATATTGCAATATGATTAACCAACTAAAACAAGTTGGGTATATGTTTGTGAAAACCTCGTTGCCATGAATCTAGACCGAAACATTGCTTTTGTAAACCAAATTGTAAATCATCCTTGCAAGAAAACTTGTATGGTTTATATCATTTAGTAAACATTGTTGCGTGACATCGTTTGAAATCATTTGTCCAAGTGAACTAAATAACGCCACAGAATGTAATATGATAAAAGCACTTATATATAAGAAGTACCAGTGGCGTATCTACCATGCTTTTATCACATTACACCATTCCCGTTATCTAATCACTTACCATAAACTAATCGTTCAATAATTCGTCTTATAAAACTATTTGTTCAATCGTCCATGCTTTAATTGTGACAACTAACTTTTGGTCATTCAAGTTGAATACATTCAAACCTGTGTATCGTTCAATCATTCATGTTTAAAAAACTATTCGTTCAATCGTCCGTGTTTTAATTGTGAAAACTAACTTTTGGCTGTTCTAGTTGAATACATTCAAACCTGTGTGACTCGTCTATACCACCAAAGGGTATCTTTAATCGACTAACAAACCACCAAAGGGTTTGTTAAAATAACAGTTTCTGTCGTTACCCACATTACCCCCATAACCATGGTGATAGTCCGATAACGGGATTTGTCAGATCCTATGGTACCATAACATATTATTGGTCGGCTTGGCCAAAGCTAATGAATGTCATTCGTGTTATGTATCAATGCACCAACAAGTTCGTCCACATTAATGAAATCATTGTGTTTAATATAAACCATAGTAATTGTTTTTGAAATCTTGAAATCGTTTAGCACATATGAATCACCCCAAAACAATTGAAAGCAGTAAAATAGGGGAACTACATACTCACTTGAGATTGCAATGTATCCTCGATTAAGTGAACTAACAAAGCTCGGGAAGTCAAGGAATCAAGTGACACCTAGTATGGAATCACTATGTTAATAAATTGGGACCTAAATCGGGAGATCGGGAAGAATGAGGTCTTGAAAACCAAATGAGTGTTGGAACTCAAATGATATGGTTTAACAAAGCCTACATTCTGATTTGAAACCTATCCTAGGTGCTTTTGACATGTTATGACCCGTTAAGGTAGTTTACGCTACTTTAACGCGTCATTTGCGCAAATGCGCGTTCAGATGGTCTAACTAGTCCTATGATAAGTCTTATATGCCTAAACATGTTTAATAGTGTTGCACAATCAGTTTAAGTGTCAAAATTTTGGTTACATATGCTTAAATTGAAATTATGCCCAAAAGGGCATTTTGGTCATTTTCCTAAGGCATATAAACTACCTATCATACAACTAATCAAACGAAATAACCATAAGATATAGCCTCAGAAGGTTATTGCTTATACAATTATGGTCATAATATATGTTTGGTCGGATCCTAATGATCGACCAAACGGGTCGGGTTCGAAAGTCTAAGCGGTTGTTGAGACCGCTTGACTTACGACACTAAACAAGCACTAAACTAAAAGTGACGAGTTAAATATGTTAAAACATGCTTAACTAAGTTAGAAACCTGATTTGATATCAAAACAAAGTGTTTTGATACCCGAAAATAGTTACGTCGCAAAATGCACATAATCGTGCATTTTGACCGAAACTTTGACTCGTCACTTCGACTAGTCAATGTGGTAATCAGTAGGTATAGTCGCAAGGGACTATAACTATCGTGATTACGCTCACGTTGCAAAGTTCAAACGAACTTTGACTTGACCAAATCATGGTCAAAGGTGAAAGTCAAACACTGTTTGACTTTTAGCTAGAAATAAATAAACAAGACTTAAAAGAACACTTACAAGTGCTCTAGGCTGGAAAAATGACTAAGAAAGCTCAAGTATGAAGCCTCCAACAAAGTGTGGTGGCCTCAATTCAGAGCTAGAGTGAAAGAGAAGGAAAATGAGCAAGTTGGAATGATGAAGTTCATGGGTATTTATAGGAATTCTTGAACCATTAGATCTTGCCAAGTGTTTTGTGTGATGATCAAGGAATAATCTACACCATACGCTTGTTAGGACCTGATTAGGGGACTTGGAGAACACACAATTAGCCCACAATAATCAGAAACAAGGGTTAAAATCAAGTGCAGCAGGCTGTTTTGCTGAAAATGGTTCCTGCCCAGCTCCATTTCTCATGGCCCGTGACCCATACAGCCTCAGGGTTCACGGCCAGCGAGCCAGGTGCAGATCAGAAGTTTCAAACTTTGTCAAAATAGTTCCCTTCAGCTCCAAAACTTGTTTTTTGACGCGTTTAACCCTTGTTAACCCAATTTCAAGGCTTTATAAGGATGTTAAAGCATAGAAGACTTGAAATATGCTTGGAAATATCATGGATGTCGGTTCGTTTGGTCGTACGATTGCATTTTTTGGTTAATTACGAAGAAACCCGAACGGACGCGAAAATTATCCAAATTATGCGACAAATGGTATTTTTGCATTCCTATCACTAAAATACAATATTCTAGTGATTACAAAAAATTTTGGATGTCCGGATATGGTCAGAACGCAAGATATGCACACATTTGCATAAGCGTATTTTCGCATACCGAACCCCTCAAAACTTATTTCTAAGCTACGTTAAGAGTGTTTAGGGTATGTTTAGCTTATGATCTTGTTCCGGAGTGTACGTTGCTATACGAATTGACAGACTTTTGAAGTTTGTCGCAAATAGTCCCTTTGATCGAATAAACTTGTTTTTGCCATACCAAACCCTTCAAAACCTATTTCTAAGTTATGTATAGGTTATTTAAGGTATGTTAAGCTTGTTTCACTAGTCCGGAGTGTTTGTCACGTTAAACTGAATACGTTTACGTAACATTTTGCGTATAACTTTCCAGAAAGTGATTAAGAGCTTGAAATCGAACTAGAATCAAAACGTGAAATCGTCAAACATAATTAAACAAATATTGGGACCAAAACACATTGTTTCATTGACAATTGATATTTTTCTACATTGTACAGTGTTTACAAGAGCACAAATGTTACATATGTGCTACATGACAAATACATGAACTACATGCTTTAATTGTAAATTACATGAGTGTTATGTGCTTTTTGTGAAAGTTTCATGGTGCATTATCGATAAATTAGAAACCTTAATAACCCTAAAACCTCCCAAATCAATCATACGACAGTTTCTATCATTTCTCTAATCATCATCTCCAATCATTCCTCTAATCATTTGGCTACACCAGTTCTCCAATCTTTCAATCTTTCAAGAACAATCACTAGAATCAATCTAAGGTAAGTGTTTATGCTATACGTTGTTATTCTTGTTCATTTGATTTCTTGTAAACCCTACTTCTCCAAACAACTATCCTGTGTTTAATGAATATTCTAATTGAATGTGCAATGGGTTATGATTGATTATGTAATTATTTGCCTAAGATTAGGATGCGATTGACATGCGAGAACTGATGAACTGTTGTTTTGATTCACTGTTAATTAGGGTTTTGAACATAAAACTGTAACTGCTATTGAGAAACTGCGATGTTTGTTATTTTGTGTTACTGTGCGTAATCGATTCAACTTCTATTTGGTCTGAGTTTACTATGATATGTGTTTTCAGAGTTTGTTATGTGAATCCTAGTTATCCGAGTTTGATTATGATGTGTGTACATTTTCTGAAGCTATTTACTTAAAGGGGAGTCCGAACTTAGATATTTTGAATGTATTAAGTTCATGTATCCAGGTTCCTTTAAGTTAAATGTCCGTAAATATATAGGTATACGGTCTGAATTTATGAAATAATAACGCTATGGTCTAAAATTAGTTTGGATGGTACATCCGAGTTTACAAGGGGGACATCATGTCCGAATATATGTGGGAATAGGGTCAGGATTTATGTTATAAGAAAAGATCAGGGTTTACACATTTAACTTTGGGTCTGAGTTACCACAAGATAGGTCCGAGTTTAATAGGGGTGCGGAAACTGTCCGAGTTCCTCAAAGGGATATCCGGGTTTATGTGTGGGCCTGGCCCACGAGTATTAATTTGATCCGGGTTTCACAACAAATTAGGGCTGGGTTTAGAGAATATAACACTATAATTAAATAACATTTGTTTATTAAATAGCTTTTGGAGTATTTGAAATCATGGCGATAGTTTATACAAAAACAAACAGTTTCGAAGATAAAAGGAATTAGGGTTTTTGGGAAGCACATGACTCAGGGTTTCTAGGTTGCCATGTAGTCCAAAGTATTAAAATGTAATTTGGGCTAAGCATATCAGTAATTGGGCCGTAGTTTTTCAATGTGGTCCGAGCTTCATGTGTTTAAAAGAGGATTCACGATTTCAAAATGTACTAGGTCCGGATTTCAATAACAACCTCTGAATTTCCTTTAGGTAAATATGCTGATGTGTTCGTATATACATATTTAATACATGTCCGACTTTGTGGAATTGTTATAAGATTCAGGATTAATTAATGTCTTGAGTACAATATGAGGAAAATTGGTTATGTGATAAGGACATTTATGTGATAAATATATGTTATGAATAACTCTGAATTTTCCTATGCGATTCCGAACTGGATATTTAATAAGCAGGATATCCGAGTTACGGTGTGTTATTGTATGATAAATTGTTATTGTATGATAAATTGACCACATTAAACACCACGCTATTTGCACATTAGGGTATTGCATAACCCTACATACTCGTAATTATAATTACTGTGCATTAGGTCGCGTGTAATCGACCTAACACATAATTAACGTTAAAAGCATGTTAACACATACCGAGCAAACTAAGGTGAGTTCACTACTTTTTTCACAAGCATGCGTCCTAGGGGGACAAACAAACTATTATTCTTGGGAGGAATACGTTTTAAACGATTATTCCTGGTAGGAATACTTTTTAAGCTATTATTCCTGGGAGGAATACTTTTTCTATATGTTGAAGTTCAAATTCGATGTTGGTTAATAAACTTATTAGTTGATAGCGTTATTAGGCCTTACGAACCTCACACCGTGCTGGGAGCAGGGCGTGAACTAATGACCTTAAACACTTTAGATCAATGCTGATAGACATTAATGAGGGCACAACAAACAGAACAGTCAATCGGTACTGATTTTATTATTCATAACATGTCTTTAAACTAACACTTACACAACTTACGCTAAACAAAACTATGAACTCTCCAACTGTATGTTGACACACTTTTTCTGCATGCTTGCAGGTCGTTAGATACAGCATCCTTTGGAACTTGCAGTCTAAGGAGCGAGGAGTATCATGGGCGTGTTGCTTGATGAATGGCTAATGTTATACTTTTTAAACAATTTGGTTTTATATGATTATAACAGTTAGAATTGCTTTCACTGAATGTAAACTTGTTGAAACGTTATTTATGAAATACACTATTCATGTTGGACATGATGTTTAAGTTAATAATATTTACTGTTAGTTCGACATGATTAGTGGTAAGACCCTTGTACGTCACACGCCTCGTGGTGAAATCCACATGTGGTATTTTGGCGGTGTGACACTAATAAATGAACCAAACCGTGCACACCCGTGGTAATATCTGGTTCTTCGCTGTAACTCGCGGCCACCCTTCTAATAAGTTGTTGATCCCAGTTAAACAATCTTTTACTAAAATGGCAATAGATTTCAGCAATATAGAAATAGTGTGCGGAAATAAAAATTAAACTTTCAAGGAACCAAAGTACAATATTTTCAATTTTATATCACTTTGAAAAGTTACGAGGTGATTTGGTGGTTATTAGCTATTACAAAACAAATACTCAAAGAATTTTGTGTAAGTGAAGGGTAGTGGAAGGGCACAACTCATTTACTCTTTGAGGATTTAATTCTCTATTTATAAAGAATATTTGGTATGAATAAATATTTTTTTATTAATATAATACACTTGACCTGTGAAAAAGTTTCCCTTTGGCATATTCATAGAATTCGTCAATTTACTGGTCATCTTGGGAGTTATTTCTTCCTTATCAGGCACGGCAAGCGGGGACATCATAATTCTGATGATTCATGTTATCAGAATTCTAATGATTTGTTCTTATCAAATCTGAAGTTAATCATTAGATTGATCAAAATCTTCTGATCCAGTCTTCTTTGTGACTATATGTTCTTTCCTTGATGTCGACTTTCTCTTTTCTTGTCCTTTGTCAAATTTCTTCTTGAGCTTTGACCTATTCACTCTTTCAGCATAATTTCTAATCAGTTTAATCATAGTTTCTATCATTTTTCTTAAACACTTACATATATAAGAAAAAGATTCTAACTTAAGTGCATAAGGTTGTATGTGTTTTCATATTATTAGAGCTTCTCCAATAAGTACACTTTTAGATATTTTTGAGTGAATGTAGGATAGAGATGCCTACATGGAGTGGTGATAGACCAAATATTTGTTTCAGGAGACTATTGAGGAGCTAAATAAAAATTTGTAACGGGTGATCGAGATTCTAGTGCACAAAATAACAATAATTTTAAAAAATGGCCAGACTGGCCGTTTTTCATCTTATCAGCCTCGTTTTGAGTCGAACCCGTTGGTTAGACCAGGAACCAACGATCAGACCAGAAAACCAAAGGGTTGAATCGGATTTTGATTAAAACTTTTCAGATTTATCCTATTTAATTTTATAATACTTACCGTATCACCTCACTTTTACAGTCAGTCTAACTGCCCTGACCTACGACCGGTAAGGCAAGCCAGTTCAACATCCGGTCCGGACATGAAAACAGAGGACAATTTTTCCCCTATGATCACCTGTAGGCTCTCCAATGGCATGTAGAATAGATGGGAGTGTCTCACAACACATACAACAAACCTCTCGTCTCAAGTGATTCAAACATACTTTTTTTTTCACAATAAAAACTTCTACTTCAATGACTAAATTATTATGTATTTTTACAATTAATTTAATATAAATCAAATTACTTTAAACTATATATATATATATATATATGTATATATATATACATATTTTTAAATAGTATACAGAGGGGGTGAATATTTAAATTTATATTGCAAGTGAGTCCCACTATCGATTTGTTTTCTTGTCCGCAAATCTGGACCACTCCGTCGGACCATAAGCGAACAACGAGGCATCCAAACTATGGCTTAACAGCTTGCGCCAGACCATACCACAACATCATCATTTTGGGTGCTCTTGTGTTTTGGTGGAGAACACCGAAAACCAAATTATGTGACTACGTGGAAGAAGGGAGTTGAAAAAAAGAGTAGGTTAGTTTTAGAGGATTGTGTTGGAAAATTAGTGAATGGATATTTAGTTAATTTATAATTGAGTGAAATTATAATTACTAATTAAACTCTTCATATGATGAAACTCTTGAGTAGAGTTTTAATGATGACATTTGATGAGTTTTATTAGAGTTTAAGTCTATAATTATTAAGACTCTTAACTCTTCATATGGTGAAACTCTTGAGTAGAGTTTTATTGATGGCATTTGATGAGTTTTATAAGAAATCAAGTATACAATTATTGAGACTCTTAACTCTTCAAATAAACTCTTGGACATTTAAAAGTAGGCCATGTGCCTAACTTGAAATATTAGAAAAATACAAGAGAAGATACAAGAAAAATACATGAATATATGGAGAGTTCTTGAAAAGAAGAAATACTTGAAGACCCATGTGTTGGGTACTTTGATAAATATGTTTTCCCTATTCGATTTCATCATCTTTATATCATTATTTTCCACAAGGTCTATCACTATAATTTTATCTGATGTAACCTCGGGCGCGTGGCCATCTCCGGCATTACATACCGCTTCGGCTGTTGTACCCTGGGAGACAGACGCGTCGTCTTTAGTAGAGGCGCGGAATCTATTTTAAGGGAAGCGTGTTGAACACGTACCTCAACCAAAATCGTCAACGTTTTAGTGTGCTATTTGTTGCAGTCAAGGAGTATTTTTCAAGACTCAAGATGATGAATACTCGAGACTAGGATGCTGTCGATGCGCGTGAAGGACCCACCAGAGATGCGGCTTGAATCAAGATTGGTATATAAAATTAAATTTTATATTCTTTTTATTTAGTTATTGTAACCAGTATTATACTATGATATTTCCTATGAAGAACGAGAGTCTCGTTATTATATATTTTTTAATTATATTTGTATAAAAAGTGAACCTAGTTCCTACAAACTTAAAACAGATTCTGTGAGATTCTTGCTACAATCTTAAAACCTTATTTATAAGGATTTTGGGTTCACAAAAGGATTTATAATTAAAAAAAATATTTTTAAAGATTATGATCTTATAAATATTTTCTTTTTGGGAAATATGTATGTAATACAACTTGCTGTCTTTGGATTTCTTGAGATTGAGATACAATCTTAAATCCTATACCGTGGTACAAAACACATAGTTTTGGTTCAACCGTTTGATTTTTGAAACTATTTTGGGAATCGTTAATTTTTCTAACTTTTGTGTTAGATCGGGTTTATTAGTGTAAACCATACGGCTTTTTTGTAAACGTTAAATTCTCTAACATGTGTGTTAGACCGGAATTATTGGTGTAAACCATACGTTTTTTGTAAACGTTAAATTCTCTTGAGTAGAGTTTTTTATGTCTTTAAATAAGAGTTTTATATTACTTGATTAGAGTTTTATGTCTCTAATTAAGTCTCTATTAAACTAGACTCTTCATCCACCCATGGATTGATATGAACAAATAAGTCTTATAATGATTTTTATAATCATTTGTCTTCTAACATGTGTGATATAATAGAGATATATTTTCCTTAAACAACCCTATAAGAGCATGTAGAAATGGTTTTCATTACCCCATCTGGATGATATCCTATAACACTTAAATGTGGGGTTGTCTTGCATTTGTATCATAAAAGTTTGGCAATAAGGATTTTGTAATCTAATCTAACATTGCAAACAGACGACTAAGTGGAGGACACAAAGGTCGTAGTGTATAATAGAGATGTGTTTGCCTTAAATGGTGCGTGTATCTTAGAAAGACTTATATTATAACCATATTCATATGGCCACTAAGGTTATAGTATTAGAAGTTGATAAAAGGCAAAATTAACTTGCGAGTTAAGAACACGTCATGATAACTAATCTCAGTTAAGTAAAGTTATTTGTAGTGACTAGACAAAGTCAAAGATAATGTTATGGATCCAAAAACCTGAGGGTTTATTAGAGATCAAGTTGTGGAATGAGACTAAAGCCTATAAGAAAGGGTATGTGAAGGAAACCTAACTTAGTTGACTGGAGATCCCAAGATCTAAGTTCAATAGGACAACTTATTCATATGCCTAAGGGTGGTCACTTTGGGGGCATAAATGATATGCATAAGCTAGTATATATCGTTATACATACCCCCAAAGTATAAAAGGGTGTTTAAATACGTCCTAGTCTATTCCTATGATATTTAGTGACAAAGAGTGAGGCTAAGCATAATATGTGGTAAATGATTTGGATAAATCACGATAACTACAATGCTTTTAATGATCTAAGGAGAATCACCTATGTTAGAGAGAAGTGAGGTCGCTTCAAATGGAATTGAGGGCACAATTCCCAGAGCTCTCGCAGAACAAGGAAAGTGTTCCACGACCATTATTGGAAACGACTATGAGGAGATGACCCGGCTAAGGAGAGTCTTGTCTGAAGTGTATTGTCGTCTACACAAACGGTAGACGAGTTCAAAGACATCGATGTCTTCTCAGAGCTAGTGGGCTAAGTGCATTTCATGAGCGAAGGTTCAAAGGGTAACACATACCTATCGTATGTAAAACTCAATTGTCGAGGTTCCATTGGAAACTTTGTGTGTTTTGAACGATCTCCATTCATGTGGGGGGGATTGTTGGAAAATTACTGAATGGATATTTAGTTAATTTATAATTGAGTGAAATTATAATTACTAATTAAACTCTTCATATGGTGAAACTCTTGATTAGAGTTTTAATGATGACATTTGATGAGTTTTATTAGAGTTTACGTCTATAATTATTGAGACTCTTAACTCTTCATATGGTGAAACTCTTGAGTAGAGTTTTATTGATGGCATTTGATGAGTTTTATTAGAATTCAAGTATATAATTATTCAGATTCTTAACTCTTCAAATAAACTCTTGGATATATAAAAGTAGGCTATGTGCCTAACTTGAAATATTAGAAACATACAAGAGAAGATACAAGAAAAATACATGAATATATGGAGAGTTCTTGAAAAGAAGAAATACTTGAATACCCATGTGTTGGGTACTTAGAGAGATATGTTTTCTCTATCCGATTTCAACATCTTCATATCATTATTTTCCACAAGTTCTAACACTATAATTTTATCCGATGTAACCTCGGGCGCGTGGCCATTTCTGGCAGTACATACTGCTTCGGCTGTTGTACCCTGGGAGACAGACGCGTCGTCTTTAGTAGAGGCGCGAAATCTGTTTTAAGGGAAGCGTGTTGAACACGTACCTCAACCAAAATCGTCAATGTTTTAGTGTGTTCTTTGTTGCAGTCAAGGAGTATTTTTCAAGACTCAAGATGATCAATACTCGAGTCTAGGATGTTATCAAATGCGCGTGAAGAACCCACCAGAGATGCGGCTTGAATCAAGATTGGTATATAAAATTATATTTTATATTCCTTTTATTTAGTTATTGCAACCGGTATTGTACTATGATATTTCCTATGAAGAACGAGACTCTCGTTATTATATATTTTTTAATTATATTTTTATAAAAAGTAAAACTAGTTCCTACAGATTGTCAACGAGCTAAGAGAGAAAATTTAATAATTTGCTTCGATAGTGCCATGTGTCAAAAATAAGGTAAAAACCATCTCACATAATTTGTTAAAATAAATAAAGTTAACTATCTGTTAACTAAATTTTCTATAATATGATGTACTTATTTTTTTCCATTGAACTGTTATCACATAGAAAAGATTAGATGAAAAGCATAAATCCATTCTCATAAGTCGCGCATAACATGATGATTTTGCGTGAGTTGTATAGATTTTGATGGACACAAATCTTGTTTAAAACCACATGCTGAGAAAATTTACTTTTCTTTATTATGATAAAAATGTTTGGTGCAAATCCAATTAAGAAAGGTAAAGCATTTGTATTAATCATAAACTCTACGTTAATATAACCCATTATATTAAATAATATAATCTGAAAAACAATTGGACTCTATTCTAGGTAGTCCTACTTGACAACCAAATAAGATCAAGTGGGTCTACTAACATGATAAAACATTAAAACCTCGTCTTTACTAGCAATCAAACTCCTTTTGAAAGTTCTTTTATAAAATTAATTGTTAACAGATTTTTTCAGAGAAAAAACACAATATGGTAATAAAAAAAATCAAAAAGTTGTACCAATTATGGTCCATTATAGAAAAACAATACGAATGTTTATAGATGAATCTTCTATGTTGAGGGTAAGTTATGCAAATATCAATCCACTGAGCAAGATATATTAACAAAAAGATGCCGACACAAGCATTATGAGACATATATCAATATTTACAGGTAAAATTTTGTAGAAAAATATGTTCATATCCACACAAAATGCTTGTTCATAAGCAAAACATTGAAAAACGCTTTCTATTACTACTTATCCCGGAGATTCATCCTATATTCCTATAGATTAATCGAGTCAAATTATTCCAGTAAATAACAGAATTGTGGATAGTGTCGGACCCAAAATTTTTATCATAGGGGTGCGGGATATTTTTAAAAATTTTAGGCCCTTAGGTATATGAAAAAAATTCGGTTCATATCGGGCCGTATCGGGTCGGGTCATGTAAAATAAAAGAATATCAAGATAAAATTTATATAATCATAAAAAACACGTCAAACGTCGTTACAAACATATTTAAAATGTCGCTTTACGGGTTTTTATTTTTCAAAATCTATACAAACATCATTTAGAATTACTTTTTTAAGCAAGTCTTTCTTTATATAACATATACAACTAATTTTTAACACTAAACACTTAAACAATCATCATCAGACTTCATAATTTTTAACTTTAAAATCAAGCTATAGTTTTAATTGTTGATTCCTTGTAACTAACCATTTAAACACACTAAACTTTAACTAAAACAACAAAATCAGCCAACTAAAATTTCAAAAAACAACAAAAGAACTAAAATTTCAAACACTTTCAACAATTTTATTTCTCCTAAAAATCCAAATAAAACAAGAAAGCAACAAAATAATCGAACCATACCCGAAAAGAGTGATGAAGATATTGTTTTCGTGAGTTTGGTGGCTATAATTTACTATTATCTGGCGGAATCTGAAGTTGTTGCTGCTGCTTGATGAAGACATGTTGTGCGTTGTTGTTGGTGTCGTGGGTCTGGGATCACAAAACAAAGAGCGGGGCGAGAGAAGGGGAAAGGATGGTGGGTTGTGTTATTATATTTTGGTTCAAATTATATTATTAATTGGGTTGGGTTTGGGTTATGGAGTGTTTGTTAGGCGTTAATTGGTTAAGTGAAAGTTAATTAGTTAAGTGAAAATTTAATTAGCTTGTATTTAAAAAAAATCAAGGGGTGCGGTCGAGATTTTCCAAGGGGTGCGGACGAAAATTTTCAAGGGACGCGGTCGAGATTTTACCGGAAATTTAGCACTTAATCTTTTTTTTTTTTCAAGGATTGCGCCCGCCCACCTTGGGCATAAGGTGGGTACGCCCCTGATTGTGGATAGGAAACTCCATTAGTAACCTAGCCCAATTTATTGTAGAAATTCTCGGGATCAATGATTGGACCATGCAAACTAGAAATACTTTTTTTTGGATAAAGGAACAGAATACTCAATCTATTTTTGTATCGCTCGTGATATATATAACTCATACATGTATTTCAAATGCATATCTCATGATATATATAATAACTTGCTCATGACATATAGACAAATAGCAAACAAAAAAATATAATCAATATTTAAAGCAATAGAGCCATCATAGTATTTTTTAATTCCTCCGAAAGGAAGGGTGATAAGTTAATCGTTTACTGATGGATTAAAAGTATAGTAACTAAAAACGTTAAGATATCATTTGGCGTCATATGATTGCTTAGTAAACAACCGCAACTTATTATGCTTTTAATTATTTTTAAGTGTAACAGAACCTTGGTTTATTAATTATTGGTAGAAACCAGGCTTTGTTTGCCGAAAGCCAAACTAGATTTTAAATATATATATTTAGATAAACCGGGTTATAACATTAACGGATATATCCCTTCTTTTGAATTTTAAATTAGTGAAATGAAATGGTTTTAGACTAAGTCACATTAATTTAGTAACGCGTTGGGTTTGTAAGCGCAAGAAAAATAAGAAGTGTGATGTGATGTAGACACTCAAAGGTTTGATCCAATTCAAGGACTACTTTGGCTCAGTTGGAGCAAGTTGAACCATGTTGATTTCTTGCATCAAAAGTTTCTTTATTTCACAACATTCTATCAATAACACATACGATGGTACAAATTGTCACATCCTCACCATGTGTGGAATCCACGGTTATGACTTATTGTTAAAAAAGACCAAGACATAAATAAATTTACTATTAATTGAAATATTGAATTGCAATGTTTTAAGATCAATAACGAAAATAACACGAGTCTTGATTATTAATATCTAAGCCAAGTCATGTGTGAGCAATCCAAGCCCCTAGCCAAATCCTTGTGCCTGAAAACATGTAGAAAAACGAGTCAACTACATGAGTTGTGAGAAATATAGGTTTATGCATGATAAGATAATACAAGATTTACATGTACATTCATAACAAGATAGCAACATAACATATTATGTAAAACGACACACATAATCGATATGATGATGATGTGGCACAACTCTTATGTTTGCCTAAAGTAATGATGATTATGTGGCACAACTCCCATGATTGCCCAAAGTTATGATGTGTCAGTTTATGATCTACAGGTCCGTAATCATACTACCTGTTATGGGTGAAATTCTGAGCCCATATCCTGACACTATATCTTGATTTTATGATAGCTGATTACGATCAGGATACCAGACCAGGATATTGGTAACATCCTGATGCAGTATCCTGGTAGTTACTAACAATTTGCTTGTAAATGTTGGTTACAAGGTACTAACGTTCATGAGGACCAAGTCACCCTAAAGACTCGCTCAAATTTGTTAGGATAAGGACGTTGATGGCGGAAGAATGGGTCTTGTAACGGTCAGCATTGAAGAAAGGCATATTCTGCGAGAATTTCGGATGCTGATTAATGCTATTGATGTTGTAACGGCTATGTGAGCTGAAGACCCGGATTTATAGTTTATATTCACGTGGAAAACAAGTTGAAATAGCCCCCTAACGTTCAGAAGGGAATATTCCAGGTATCCCGGATTTTTAGCATAGTTAGTTAATTCTTGTAACTATAAATAAGGATGGCCAGATCATAGGAAACACACACAATTCGAGCTCTCTAACTCTCACACTCTTCTTTCCAGCAACAATCACACATTAACACTCATCACTTGCAATCATTGTAACACTTAGCATCGATCTGATTCATATCCTACACTGTATTCTGAATATTCAAGCAATAAGAAGAACAAGGCAGCCGACGATTGTCATCTCCAGAGGTTTTATGCTGGAGATCTTGATTGATCAAGGGCTTTCCTCGTACATCTCGTGTCAACCTTTACATTTTTGCTCATTGTTTGATTATTAATATAGCTGGGTATCCTGAGCTATATCCTGAAAACTGTTTTTGCAAACTAACAAACCTACATATTTTCTACAAACATTGTTACCACACTACCTCACAAAACTAATTTGATCACTAAATTGCTTCGGTAATTTTTTACCAAAACTATTTGGCGCCCACCGTGGGGCAAGTGGTGCTATTTCTACTAAAAGCTTTGTTAAAATCAATACTTGACTTTTTATTTTCAAAACTCTTTACATAACTATTTTCAATGGCTTTGAAATCAAACATGAGCTCTTATTCCATGCCTGCTACAACCTCTACTACAACTGGTTCGGTGCTTCCTCCACCCCCACAAGTTCAAGCTCCTCCAAGGAGAAGTGAAAGCCAAATATCCCAAGACACTCCTCCTGCTCAGAATGTCAACATATCTGGTGTTCCAGGGAGAACTCCTGTTATGGCTTCTAATGATGAAATTTTAACTTTGTTTGGTAATATACAGGATCTGATGAAGCAACAACAGGAAACTAACTAGATGCTGATAAAATAAATACAACTTTTGAAGTCTAACTCCAAGAGACCTGCGGAGGATACCGTCACTCCCTTGCAGCCCAGAACGCTGAACTTTAGTTCAGCGGTGTATACTGAGGATAGTCAGGGCAATGTTGTACCAAGTCATTCCCAGGGCAATACTTCTGAAATACCCTCAACAGCCAGGATATCGACTGTCAGGGGACCAGGATATGCTCCAGGATATGGCTAGAATCCTCAAACTGGTAACTTACCTGATAATGTTAATACTCTTGCTACTAACAATCTTGGATCTTCGAAGGATACAGGTGTGACGTCGACACTTTCTAGAGAGCTTCAAAAGCTGAAGGATATGATATTAAGTGTGCCTGGGATAGTGCAGCCTATACCGGAAGTATCCCGGGATAGTCACAACATATCCCGCTTTGCTCACCCCATTTGTGATGCAGAAATCCCAAAGAGATTCCAGACTCCCAACATGAAGCTGTATGATGGGATGACGGATCCTGAGGAGCATATTGCCCAGTATAGGGAGAGGATGGAGATTAACCCTATCCTCTCGGATCTTAAAGAAGCATGCTTGTGCAAGGGTTTCGGTTCAACCCTAACAGGATCAGCCTTGAAATGGCTTCTAAATGTTCCACCTCATTAAATTACATCGTTTGCTAATTTAGTTAATTTGTTTAACAGTCAATTTTCTTGTAGTAGAAGCTTTGAAAAACTAACAAGTGATCTTTAAAGGATAACACAGGGTCCTCAAGAATCCCTAAGGGATTATGTAAACAAATTCAGTAGGGAATCCTTGGATATCCCACACCTTGATGTTGCTACAGCAGTACAAGCATTCAAGATGGGACTACAAAAGGATTCCCAGTTTTATCAGGATATTGTGATGAATCATTGTAGGAACTTAGACGAAGCTCGAAACAGGGCTTTGAAATATATCAGGCTCGAAGATGATAAGAAAATGCAAGAGAGGATGAATGCATCCTCAACATATGAGTCAACAAACAGGAAATCCGAATCTTCATATAAACCATACCGCTCTAGGCCGTATGTTAAAAATGACAACAAGAGAGTAAACGCTGTCAAGGATGAGGATGAAGAAGAATATCCTGAGTTATCAGAATATTGTTTCTCGGTTAATATTCCTGAACTAATGTATGCCATGCAGGATTTAGGAGATAAAGCAAGATGGCCAGGGAAGAATCAACAGAAGGCTGGTTGGAAGGATAAGTCCAAATGGTGTGCCTTCCACGAAGACTTTGGGCATATAACTGAGGATTGCATAGCCTTAAGGAAGGAGATAAGCTACTTGCTAAGCAAAGGCTACTTGAAAGATCTTCTTGGTTGGAAGAAGAATAAGGTTCAGAATACTGACAAGGATCCTAAACGAGCAACATCACCTCCACCAGATGCCAAGATAATCAATTTCATATCCGGAGGCTCCGATATATGCGGAACCTCTTATTCTGCAGCTAAAAGGCATGCTAAGGAGGCTAAGTCAGAAAGAGGAGACAAACCAACAAGGATGACAACGCTTACAAACGACAAATTGATAACATTCGACAGTGACGACCATAATAACATCCAGGATCCTCACCATGATGGTCTCGTAATTACTTTATATATTGCTAACCATTTTATACGCAGGATATTGGTGGACAATGGCAGCTCGGTCAACATCATCCAATTGGAAACCCTGAAGAGAATGAACATCCTAGAAATGGAGATTACCTCGAAATCCACTGTGCTTGTAGGGTTCAGTGGAGAATTGAAGAACACTGTTGGAGAGATAAAGCTACCTGTATATGTTGAAGGAGTAAATTCCATGCAACGGTTTTGTGTCATGGATTCATTATCCTGGTATAATATCATATTAGGCAGACCATGGATTCATGATATCAAAGCTGTGCCTTCCACCTATCATTAGTGAGTCAAGATTCCTACTCCTTGGGGGGTAGTTAAAGTGGAAAGTGATAACAGGAAGCGAAGGAATGCTACTCTTCTTCAATGAAGGCCTCAACAAAATACCGGGCAGGATAGCAATTAAAGATACAAGCCCAGGATATCGTGGAAGCTTCGGAGCATGATGTTAAGATAGTTAGCCTCGATGAGAATAATCTTGATATCTCGGTGCTTGTAGGGGTCAATATCCCCCAGGATATTGAAGAACAGCTAACTAACTTTTTGAAATGCAGGATGTCCACATTTGCATGGAAACATGAAGACATGACAAGTATACCAAAAGATATCATAACGCATAAACTTGGAATTGACAAGTCTTTCAGGCCTATTCAACAAAAGAGAAGAAAATTTGCTCCTTAAAGGAATGCAATTATTCAAGAAGAGGTAGAAAGGCTGTTGAAGTCCAAGATGATTAAGGAAGTCAAGTTCCCTAAATGGCTAGCAAATGTGGTGGTGGTCGAGAAGAAGAATGGGAAGTGGAGAGTTTGTGTAGACTACACAGACCTCAATAAAGCTTGTCTTAAAGACCCATTCCGATTACCTCATATCGATTCAATGGTATATGCAACTGCTGGGCATGAAATGATGACCTTTATGGATGCATCCTCAGGATTTCAACAAATCCAAATGGAACCATCTGACCAGGAAGACACAGCATTCATGACACCCACAGATATATACTGTTATACTGCCATGCCCTTTGCTTTAAAAAATGCAGGTTCGACATATAAGAGGCTGGTCAATATGATATTCAAGGATAAGATGGGGGACACGATGGAAGTATATATTGATGATATGGTGGTGAAATCCAAGAAAGCGGAGAATCACCTCCAGGATCTAGAGTGTGCCTTCAATATCCTGGACCAGTATAATATGAAGCTGAATCCTGCTAAGTGCCATTTCGGAGTGGGGGCAGGAAAGTTTTTAGGATATATGGTGACCAAGAGGGGGATAGAAGCAAGCCCAGAACAGATTAAAGCTATCTTAGATCTCAAATCACCATCCAACATGAAGGATGTGCAAAGGCTAACTGGAAGAGTTGCAGCATTGAACAGGTTCATATCAAGATCCTCAGAGAAATGCAAGGAATTTTATGATATCCTGAAGAAGAAGAACATAAAGTTTTAATGGGGAGAAAGACATGAAGCTGCCCTACAGGAATTAAAGCAATATCTTTCAAGTGCACCTCTGCTTATGAAGCCCGAGGATGGTGAACCTCTGTCACTATATCTTGTAGTATCAGGGAATGCAGTAAGTGCTGTTCTGGTAAAGGATCATGAAGGTCAGCAGTATCCTGTTTATTATGTCAGTAAAACTTTATTAGATGCTGAAACTAGATATTCACACATAGAAAAATTGATATTATCCCTAGTTGGCATCGACTAAGATTAGACATTATTTTGAGACGCATAGGACTCATGTTAAAACTAATTATCCTGTTAAAAATGTGCTTATGAAACCTGAGATGTCGGGTAGGATGTCTAAATGGTCCGTAAAACTAAGTGCATATGATTTGATATATGAACCTATGAATGATATAAAGTCTCAGGCTTTAGCAGACTTTGTGGCTAATTTTAGTAGTGATATTCAAATTAAAGCCGACCTAGAAGTACAACAACTAGGTGAAAGTTTAGAATTTTGGATATTACATACTGATGGTGCCTCCAACATAAGAGGTGTAGGATTAGGGATACTACTAAAATCGCCACAGGGGGACATATTACCCCAGACTATTAAATGTGAATTTTCTGCTACCAATAATGAAGCTGAGTATGAAGCTCTGATAGCAGGATTAGAATTGGCTAAAAACATGAATATTAGATGTTTATAAGTATATGTTGATTCCCTGTTGATTACTAACCATTTCAATGGATCTTATGCAGTAAAAGGTGAAAAGTTAGCTGAATATCTTGAAATTGTTAAAAATTAGCAGGATATTTCGAAATTATTACACTTGAACAAGTACCAAAAGAAAAGAATGCTGAAGCTGACACTCTAGCAAACTTAGGATCTTCTGTCAGGATACCAGAGGGAACTCAGATACCAATGGTACACATCTTATATCCTGCGATGGAACATTTCAAATCTCAGGATAAAGAAGTAGCAAGTATCCAGGATCTTGGTGATGGATGTCGTAAGAAGGATCCCGAATCCTGGATGACTCCAATTGTGAAGTATCTTCAAGAAGGAGATATCCCAAAGCATGCAAATCCTAGGGCTTTCAGGATGAAGGTATCCCGTTTCACTATTATAAATAATGTTTTGTATAAGAAATCTCTTGCAGGTCCATACCTTCGATGCTTGGAGGATCCTGAAACCAAGGAGGTACTTCAGGATATACATGAAGGAGATTGTGGCAACCATACTGGGGGCAGATCTTTGTTCTCGAAGGTGTTGAGAACAGGATATTATTGGCCGACCATAAGGAAGGATGCTATGGAGTATGCTCAGAAATGTGATGCATGTCAGAGACACAACAATATGCTTCATCAACCTGCAGAGCCATTATATCCTATCGTATCCCCTTGGCCGTTTATGAAATGGGGGATAGACATAGTAGGAAAACTTCTAAAGGCTCCAGGAGGAAAGTTTTTCATGTTAGCAATGATGGATTATTTCTCCAAGTAGACTGAAGCAGAAGCGTTTGTTCAAGTCAGAGATCAAGAAGTGGTGTCCTTTATAAAGAGGAATATCATGACAAGATTTGGGGTACCAGCTGAGATAATTTGTGATAATGGCTCTCAGTTCATCAGCAAAAGAACTACTTATTTTTGCAAAAGTTGGGGAATTAAAATGATCACATCAACACCAGTGCATCCTCAAGCAAATGGACAAGCAGAATCCTTGAAGAAGATAATCGTAAACAACTTAAAGAAGAGGTTAGGTGCCAAAAAAGGAGGATGGGCAGAAGAATTACAGTTTATCCTTTGGGCTGATAGGACAACAGTGAAGAATGCTACTGGGCAAACCCCATTTTCTTTGGTGTTTGGAGTAGAAGCGGTGATCCCGACGGAGATGGTAATTACCTACATCAAGATCAAGCCTTCGGGATCCTGAAACGAATCTTGAAGCTTTATGTCAAGAGTTGGATACTGGTGATGAAACAAGGGATGCAACAAAGCTAAGGATGGCAGCATATCAACAGAGGATATCCAGATCATATAACAAGAATTTGAGGACTAGAAGATTTCAAGTTGGAGATTGGGTGTTGAGAAAAGCTTTCCAGAATACAACCAACCCTGCAGATGGAAAATTAGCTCCAAAATGTGAAGGGCCCTACGAAATTGAATCAGAATTTTGGAAAGGAGCATACCGACTCAAGAATATGGAGGGGGATATGTTGCCAAGATCCTGGAATGCTATACACCTCAAAGCCTATTTCAAGTGAGTTTAGAATTTAATTTCTAACTTAGAATGGTATGGATTCTATTTATTTTTAATATATCTATTTAATTTATTTGTTGAAACCCAATACTGACTTAAGCAACGGAGGGGTGTTAGCCAAGCTAACACCCACCTTAGTTTAAAGGTTTTTTGTAGGATACGCTTCAGGATGGTACTCCAGGATACATACTCAAGATGAATCGAAAGTTTAGAGGATTGGCCCCTTCTCTCACGTTTAAGGGATCCTAATCCCTTCAAAGGTTTAAAGGTATTCACCTTTCTCTCGAATTGGGTTTAAACACCCCGCCTGGAGCGCAAGTTATCCAGGAATAGTTCAAGATAGCGGGACCAGTTCATGTAACAATGGCTGACAATTTTGTTATTATTGGCTATATCCTGGATCCTTAAGGTATATGAGGATTGATCACCCTCTCTCACGAAAGGGTATTGACGTGCGCGCGTATATACATATTTTTATAATGAATTTAGACACGATTCGGTTTTAAATATATAAAAGTGATTTATACTTCAACATCAAAACACACACGAAAGGGCAAGTGTACCCCGTCATATATGTAGTAAAGTATCGGTAAGAACCAAGTGTCGATCCAAGGAAGTGGGCGGAGAAATAATACTAAACCGTTGTCATTAAATTACCGGTAGGAAGATAAGTTATGTGATTTTCTAAAAACTAAAATAAGCATAAACAAATATTTAATAAAACATAGTAGACTCCAAATAAGAAAATAGATATATAGCCTTGCTTTATGCACAACCAAAGTGTTAGGGGAGGATTTTCTAATCCTAAGGATCATGGATCCTCAAGCGCTGCCAGGATCATGAATTCTGTTTGAATTAAGGATCCTCAGTAGGTGTTGCAGGATCAGGATTCAGGATCCTTATTGTTATCCTTATACTAACAATTGTCTTCATTATGCGTGAGCTTGTTTTGTAGGAGTATGTGCATGGACTTGGTCTTGTCGATATTCGTGGAGCATATTCCCTCAATATTCCGCACGTGCTTGTCCCTTGTGAACGTTATGGAGATCATGGGAAGCTAGCATGATTATCGGATAGTTAGTTAGTATAGTTATTTCTAATTTTAAATAGGGGATAACAAGCTTGAGTTAGAACACTTAGCTAATTTTGGCAAACACACACTCTCGAACAGCTCTCGGCAGTTTACTTGGCGATTTCATACATTTCTTATACATTTCTTGCACATTGCACATTAGTGATCCTTGTAACAAGCTTGTTATCATCCCGAGTTGTAACAACCTTATGTTTAATCTTAGTTGGTGATCGGTAGTTTCCATCACCCGAGGTTTTTTATGCTGGAGATCAACTCTTGATCAAGGGCTTTTTCCTCGTATAAATCCTTGTGTCATTTCTTTATTTGATTCGCAAGTTGTTCATACAATTGTTCATAGATTCAAGCATCACACCTCACAACAAAAAATTTGGTCGCATTATCCTTGCTTGATTTTTGACCAAAACAGTTTGGCGCCCACCGTGGGGAAATTGGTGCATCATTCCTAAGAAATTCTTGTTTTCGTGATCATTTCGGTTCATTACAACCAAGCAGATGGCTTCTTCAGCAAAGAGCACTTCAAATTCAATGCCGGCAATGAGTTCTTCACAGGGCGTTCCACCATTGCCTCCATCACCTTCTGGATCTCAGAAGAATGCTGAAAATGCTGCAAAGAGACCAAGCCCCATTTTTCCAAAACCACCAACTTCTTCTGTTTCTTCTAATCCTACTACTAGTGATCTTTTAACTTTGATTTTGCAGATGAGGGATCACATATAGGAACGGGAAAAAACCAACGAAAGGATCCTCCGATAAATTAGTGATATCAAGAAACAGAAGAGATCGGGGGAGGATCACTCTCCTCTGATACCAAGGTCATTGGATTTCGACACTCCAGCTATAACCGCCTTACAAACTGCAGCTCTGGACATCCAGTATCAAACTGAACCATTGGGAAGGCGTTATGGAACAGCAATTATGAGTCAGGCTTTAGGGTCTCACTTCCAGCCTCAAGGATCCTATTTTCAGCCTTCAGGATCCTCTTTCCAGCATCAGGGATCCTTCGTCAGCTCAGGAGGATATTTGGGGACGCACACGGTTCAAGGATCCTCACAGGTCCAAGGATCCTCACAG